>JAQFYP010001797.1:0-14350 GCA_034694865.1 Bilobella braunerae
CTCGACTTCTACTTCCCTACTGAACGGAAAAGAGCCTTTGAGTTGACACATGCGCATTCCCGTCCACTCGTTCAATGTGGAGCAAAAAATGTCTCTGTGTAAACTCCAAGCCCCCACTCCCCACTACCCCACCCTTTGTCACGCACGTTTCCGTCTGTATTTATTGTATAATACTTTTCTGCGATTGCACAATTTTATAAAATACGTGAGTTTCTTGATTTAAAAAGCAGAAAGTTAATAATGGAAGCAACTGTGGGTTCAGTGATTCAGTTTATAACAATGCTATGCGGAGAAACTACAATTAAAAATCAAAATAAGATTGACAAAATTATTTGAGCAATGGCAAGATTTGTGTTCGGTAAATCAAAATATGTGTTGGTATCTATTGAGATAACGGTAGATTTGAAAGGACTTTTTGCAATATATCTTTCTGAATACACGGTGTTATGTACCACTTTTAAAAATGTTAACATGTTAAGAAAGTTGATGTACTTACAAATTACTATCAATTAGTGTCTGATTATTACAGCTATCTTAAAAGTAACTCCAGAATTAATAAACCGTTGCAAACGCACGTAAGTAAGGTATTGAACTAATGCAAATAACCACTACGAATAAAATCTCGAAAACGATTTTTGGGTCGTTGGAATCAGTTATGAGGTAAAAAAAAATCCGATTTATCGGTTTTAGGGGTCATTTATTACGGTCAATTAGGGGGTGATGGCACGGGGTTGGGGTCACCTAGGTCATTGAGACCATAATAACTGTTTCTTTAAGACAAAACATGTGAAACAAAAAAAAAGCGTTTTTTTTTAATATAGGGGAATATTTATATATATATATATAAATATATATATATATTTTTGCTTTTTTATACTATTTGACATTCGCTTACAACCGGGTCAATTTGATTTCTTGTGTGAGTAAGTGGGGGAGGATGGAATCGGCCTGTGAGTTGACGAGGAAGTTCTGAGGGTGAGAGGCAATGAGCTTTCTGCTGAACAATGATCATGGGGTCGACCACCGAGGAGCCTCTGTTTAGGCAGAGGCCGATCACTGCGCTGCGCATACCGGCTCAAGTACACCCTCCACAACCGCAACTACTGCACGCTTCCCCTCACCACTACCACACCACTCACTTTTTTGTGCGGATGCCGAGATTCGATCTCGGCACATACCCAAGCCGGACTACGCGTCTACGCGGACTACGCGTCGTCGTCTCTGTCTAAAAATATATATTAAAATATTCTAAAAATAAGATATTGTCACGACCACGATGCCAATGACCCCGTCGACACCGTGGACGTGACATCAGTAGGTTATGTAGCTTTAGTTACTCATATTTGCAGACATGTGTCTGCCTAGTCCTTATCAGTTTATCTGTTTGTCATGTTGTCAGAGCTCATTGGTCTTTTCGACCTTGTTGTGTCCACTACTATAAATAGTAGTGGCTGTGTAGTTGCTCTTGGTCAGCCGGGTTTTTTTCTTTCGTCTTGTTCAGACCTCTGGCTCATGGCCATGTCGACTTACGCGTTGCCCCGCCCTAACCTCTGTTGACCCTAGTCTTACGTCTTGCAAACAAAGTTATTTGCAACTGTTTCTCGGCGTTTGTCTTGTCCTCCGCTCATTTGCCAAGCAAGTTGTCAAGTCCACTCTACCGTTGAGCGCATCACCAGTAGCACAGTCGACCCCGCCGACAGTTCACGGTGGCACTTGAGGTGTCCGTGACAATATTCTCGTGAAAACAGATTTAAAAACAGTCAATCCGTTCGAGGGTTATGGCGCAACCAGACAAACAGACCCTTCATATAAAGTAGCTAGTACGCTACTTAAGGGTTAACATTAATCAAAGGGTTAGTACAATGGGTATCTCCACTTCTGCAATTACGTAAACGGCTTTGCTTGACTGCATTATCGCAATGTATGATTATTGTGTTTCTTCAGGCATAAGCCTCCTCCACTAGTCATGATATTAAAAAAGACACTAGAGACAGAATAACAACGCTAGCCAATAGTACATCATACCTCTTGGTATTTAAAGGATAATTAGGCGCTAATTAGTATCAACCCTGGCGTAGCATCAGGAAAACATTAAAAATAATTCCATTGCATTTAATTTAAAAGCTTAATTACAAAATTACTATATCACTCATTTTAACGAATCAGAGATATTGTGTGATAATTTAAAATGTGTTTTGTTTGATAAATTTGGTCAAAAGTTTTTGTTGGTTTGCATCAACTGGACTATGATGTAGAGTGCTAGATGTTGTTCTTTTTTAAATGTTTTTTTTTTGTTCCAAGAATTTGATGAACGGTTTTTTGTTCAGAACATGAACAGATTCTGGTGCAGGCCTCTGCGTCTACTTTATACTCTACTCTGGACTCTACTCCGTACTCTACGATGAGTCAGAAGTAATCATAGTGGGCGGAGCACCTTCGGACGGCGAGGGCGGAGCCAATGAAGCAGACTGAGCAGGAGCCAAGGATACGAACGGAACAGTAGCCAATGAAATGGCCGGAACAGGAGCCAATCAGAAGGCAGGAGGCGGAGTCGGTCCGATTGTGAACACCGAAGCACAACTCATGCGCACCCTTTACATCATTTTGATAAGTGAATTTCACTTTGGTTCTGCGGCGCATGTCTATTGGTCGGGGGCGTTCTGAAAGTATGCAAATTTATGTTCCAAAAGTTGTTTTAAACATGGTTCAAAAACTTTTCTAAAATTCTGTGTTCGAATTTGTTTTTTTTAGAAAAACGTAACCCTTTCAGAAGTCTGACCGCCGTCTGTTCCACTCCCTTCTGCTGCCTTGTGTTCTTCGTCTGCCAGCAATTCTACATATTTCAACCTTTCGCCTCCCGCAACTTTGGCATGTTGCTCCTTGCTACCTCCCCGTGATAGTCGCCCTGGTCGTGACCTCTTGCTTCGTGTCAGAGGGCAACAAGGCAGCCCTTCGGGGTCAAGGACCCCGTGAAGCTTACCGCGGTCGTGTGATTCAATACGGCACTCAAGTGACCCGTGCCAAGCGACCCTTGGACCGGAATTACAGACCGAAAGCAAAGAACACTGGCAATCTGCGAAATAAATAAATTATTCGAAAGAAAGATTTTCAAAACAGCGGTTCGGAATTGTTTGCACAAAAAATTCTTATTTAAATTTTCAAAAAATTAACCATTGAATTTTTTCGTTTCGACTTTTTAAAACAAGTTATTTAAAACCTTGAACAATTCGCTTGATTAAAAATGTATAAAAGATTCAACATTGAAAAATGTGTTTCAATTAAAAAAACACATTTACATTTCATAATAAAAATGATAATTTTAAGTTGTAATTTCATTAGAACGTAATATTTTACGTCTAAGTTGTTTCAAATTTTTCTAAAATTCTTGAAAAGTTTGGGTGCGAAAAACAGGTCATCTGAAAAAAATTGTTTTATATTAGAAATTTGAAACTCTGCCTAGGGCCATGCTTATGTATGTCAAATAATTATTTAGAAAACAGCTTACGAATACTTTAGTACTTTTTTTACAAAAAAAAAACGGGCAATTTTTTTATAGATCTTCATACAAAATTCCTAGTATTTGGGATTTACAAATTACAAAATTTACAAAAATCACCACATAATCTACACATAATACTAAAAATCTACAAAACACATCAAAATTATTTGCAATTTCAAGTACGCTTTAAAGGATAAAATAGGTAACATAGCTTATTCTATAAATATTAAGAATTATTATTTTCAACTTTTTAACTTTTTGAGAAAGAGAAAACATAACTTGCTAAAATAATTTTCAAGTGAAATTTCAAGACTAAAAGCTTTAAAATTTCGTTTAAAAAATAAGCAGTGAAATTTCAAGACTAAAAGTTTTAAAATTTTGTTTGAAAAATAAGCACTGAAATTTCAAGACTAAAGGTTTCTAATTTTTGTTTGAAAAATAAGCAGTGAAATTTCAGGACTTAAAGTTTTAAAATTATGTTTGAAAAAAAAAGCAGTGAAATTTCAAGACTAAAATTTTTCAATTTTCGTTTTTAGGAGACTAATAAAAATTTAAAATTCCAGCGCTGAATTTTGATTTCCGCATCCTTGAGTCTCTGAGCGTTGCCAGTCATACTGGCCACCTCGAGCGTAGAATACGTCAGGTTGATAGTCAGTGAATCGAAGGGCCTCGTCAACGCCTACTTCCAAAATGGATCGTGATTCTGCGTACTTGTCACCTTTATTTAGGAATCGCATATATTCATCAAGAATCAAGTAGGACGACTTCATCATAAGATTTGATTCGGGAGCGAAGCTCGGGAGGTGTCGATGGCGTTCACAGAAATTTTCAAATTCCTAATCCTTGATCAAAAATTTTGAACAATTCCTTATGGCAGATACATTCTCAGTTTTAACAGAAAGGACTTGGAAGCTTTTCCATCGAAATGGGTTCAAGAGGTTAATTGACTCCACGAAGTCTTCCTCATGGTTGTACTTGTTGACAACAGTATTTATCTTAAATTTTACTCCAAAATCAACACAGTATTCAGAAATGTCTCTGAATAGGTCTAAATGTCTTGCTTTGCCTAAAAATGTCAAAAAATAGGTTTACAATAACGCTTCTTACATGTAGAAAACAACGGAGGAAACATCGCATCGGAATCAATTTCCCTATGTTTGAGAAATTTTTAAATTTTTCAGGCAATTTAGGTATTCATAACAGAATTACACTGTTTTATATTTGGCTTGAATAATTGTTGTAAACAAATTTAATACACTATTAAGTTTGTGTGTACCATGTTATACCGTACGCGCAACTAGAAACGAGAATTTGTTAAAAAAAATTGTTTTGAAATTTCGTTGATATCGTGTGCAAAAAAAATCCGTTAATCGAACTTATAATTTTTTGTCCGTTAGTCTCATCTTTATTAATATTAGTTTCCCAAAATTTTAAAAAATAAACAAAGAATCTTTAATAACATATCAGATTTCGAAAATCGTTTCCTAAATTATTTTCTGCAATCTATCCTATGTAATCGTTTCTTATGTATTTGTAAGGATTATTTGTAAATTTTATGTAGGAAACCCCACCCTGCATTAAATGCATTACTGTTTATCTAATATTGTTTAAATAATCCAATCGTATCTGTTATTACTACACATAGTTTGTTTAAAAAAAGTTGATGCAAATGGAATAAAAAATTTTAAATATGTTTAGATATGTTGTAGATTTACAAAATTTTGAAACTATTGACTGGTTTTTTTTTAAAGACTAACTTCCAATTTTGATGTTTGTGGCCTCATGAAAGGAGTCAACAGAAATTGCCAAAATGTCGACATACTTCCCATAAATTTGAAAGAATGCTTTCGAAATTTTGGATCCATTGGAGACAATTGATACAGATTCCAAATTTAGAACTTCTTTGAAAAATTTGCAAAGTTCTCCTAAATAGGGCTTGTAGAGAAATGGTTCCGCACCAGATAAACTTATCTTCTTCATTCCACTGTCTTTGAGCTTTTGCAGCCCAATTTTTGCCTGAGCCAATGGAGTCAAATGCGATGTTTTTGCTGTATGAAAGCAAAACCCGCAATTATAATTACATTTTCTGGTAAAAATAAAAATTTACGGAAAGCGTCGTAATTTTTTCTGGGATCGGAAATTTGTTTCGAAGGACTAATTTGTATGGGTTAACAAAATATTTGACAACTCAAAACTAATAATTTTGATAGAAATTTGTTGCAAAATTTATAAACAAATTTTTTAGAATTTTTTCAAAATTTTGAATTTCAAATATTGAAGGGTCACCCCTGTGAAACAATAGAAATCACGGCTTAATTCCCATAAGGTTTTCTGAAAAATTAATGTGAAATTTTTTAGGAACGTATAGGAACCCATTTCAATAAGATTCGCGTATTGGACTTTGGCTGTGGACCTCTACCTCATAATTGCAATTTTATTTCAATTTTGTGTATATCAAAATTTCATTTGGGTCTTTCTCTTTGCAATGTATATACAATTTTGATATATACATCGAAGTTTAAAAAAACATCCAATTAATTATATTTTTCGTCGTGTATATCGTAATTGTACTATATATTCTATACACACTGAGTAGTCGAATTAAACTGACATTTTAATGTACACATCACAAACTTATTTTAATTAAGAATTTTAATTCAAATTTCAATTTATAAGTTGTTCTGAACCATTTCTCGGAAAACCTTATGGGAATTGAGCCGCGATTTCCAGTTTTTCAAAGGGGGGACCCTTTATACTCAAAATTTTGAAAAATTCTAAACATTCAGTTTATAAATTTTACAACAAAACTATTAGTTTGGGGTCATGACCTTTTCATGTGTTGGGGAGACATATCTCAACACGTGCTACAGTTGAAACCTTCCTTTGTTAGTCAATTATCCAACAATATAAGTACAATATGCTTCTTGGTTAGGTTTACAACAGATTATTAAATGACAATTTTATTTGATTTAAGACAAAGAACATTCAACGATCGTGTGTTAAGATAGTACCTTGATAAATCACAAAAAATGAAAAGTAGGGTAAATGTTGCATTGGAAATATAGGTTTCACTTTGCAAGTTCTCCTGCAATAAATTCGGCCCGCTTTTCCCCATTGTGTTCCATTTGCAACAGTTTACCGAGCTGCGCTTGGTTTTCATTAGTTAGGTTTATTTCTTGTTGTGTGAATTTATGTGCAAGAGCATTGAAGAATGTTATCTTTTCTGGATTGGCATTTATCTCTTCGTTTGAAAGTGGTGGTTTGAAGAAGAGCAAGGTATATTGGAATTTGATTAAATCGCGGTTTTCATCAGGTTTAAAATATGCAGTGGAAAGTACGATGACGCGGCCGAATTTTTCGAGCGCTGCGCCACCACCTACATATTCTGCAAGGCTCGGAGTTTCATTTGAAATACAGATCTGGGATCCGTGTACAGTCCTCTGCAATTGCTGGACGCAGTTTTTCATTGTGTTACTCTTGAAATTCTCTGAACTGACTAGAGCATCAACAACAACTGATGCACTTGTCCTACAACAAATTATGTTCAGTTAGGCCGACTTTTGTTTATGCTGCTTTGGTAAAAAAAACTAGGCTACAGTAGCACAATATTGTATCGTATTCTCGCTCTAAAATTAAATATCCTAACGCAAAAAAAAAATATTGAAGCCAGCTGGTAGCAATATTGAATTGTTAACAAAATTTAGCGTGCTAAAAATATTGCTGCGTAGCAAATCTTACATGATTTTCTCATCGAGGTCGTTGACATTCTTTCCGGATCCGATATCTGTCATCTCACTAAAGTTTTTTTCAAGAAGATAATGAGACTAGAAGTGATGATTGGTCAATTTATTAATTAACAAACTTACTAAGCATAATCAAGCAGGCTGGAAGCCGTATTTCGGGAACCCTCATTATTCCGAATGTCAAAATATAATGCTTCACTGAAACATAATTAGCATAATTTTATATGCATACTGTCTAGCATTTAGGCACACAGTATGTAAAACTGATTAAAACTCACTATATCGCTGATGCGATTTCGGCTAGATTTTTCCCTTCGGCGAGTTGTCTTCTCAAAAAGTCACTAGATATTTCAAAGTATACGACTACGCAAAATCATTTGAGGTTTTGAAAATAGTGTCACAACTTACTATTGTTTTTGGTCGGCACTGGTTGACTTTTCGGTGAATCTTAATGCTTTGACTGAAGGAGGCAATGTACCTAAAATACTTTGACAGGCAATTGATGTATTCTCTTTATCGTTGAAGTGGTCGACAATGTAGTATATAGTGATGTTAATGTATCCACTTGTTGCCAACTTCTTTGCCGCATCAAGGTATTTTCCTGTAGTGGATCCAAATGTTACGAGCATTACAATAGGTGTCGTTTCAATTTCATATTCTGGCGGTTGGTTTTCTTTTGCTTTGAATGCCAAATATTCGGTATACTTTTCTTTCACCAAGAATTTGACATACTCTTCAACCTCAGTACCCTCAGTGTCAAACAGTCTCAGCCAAATTTCGACAGTAGAGTCTTTGTTGAACCCAAGATAACTGAACACAGAGGAAATTTTTTCACTTTCCAAAGAAGCTAGAGTGCAATCTACTTCTGAGCCTAGAAACACAAGCGAGCAGAGCGCGCATAAAACGTTAACAAACAAATGCATTTTAGCTTTAGCAAAAACTAGCTGTGCTAATTAGTGTTGACTTGGTTGTCCTACTCAACTTAATAGATTGATGTAGCTTTGACAAATATGATAGGCGTAGTGCCGGTTCAAATGTCTCCTACCTTCCTCACACTATTCACACTGAAGGCAACTTGCAGTTACTTTATACCTAAAAGTTGACGTAAAGATATACCATGGCAAAACGTCTTTATAATATAATATGTTCCAATTTTATATATTGCCTTGTACTATAACACATACTAGTATTCCAATTCTAGTATATATATATAGCATCATACTAAAAAAAATTATAATTTTATATTATAAAAGAAAGTTATTTGACATTCCCGCAAGTCGTGGTCAACATGCAAAGAGATGGTAACGATGTGGTTGGGAAGGGAAATAGACCTACTAACAATACAGGAAACTGTCCGCTTACCTCCATCGTTGAATACACGAATCTCATAACTTTAAGCCACTAGTTGAATTTTTATTGCATTTGATGCGCCAAATGTAGTAAGAACATTGAAGTGAAAGTAGCTTTGGTAGTTTCTTCTAAAATTATTTAGTTGGCCGAGTTGGTCTATTGGTTAAACCTTTCGTCTATCTCTACTGGCCAGCCTGAGAGCCGGAGTTCGAATCCCCCGATCAGCGATAAAAGTCTTAGCTATTGGCTTTCCACTGAAGGAATTGCCTTGCCTCTGATTGTGTATCTAACTCTGTGAGTAGATATTACACGGTCAGACGATATAGAAATTTCCCGATAGGATGTTTTTGGTTTCTTCTATTTGTCACAGAAACTGATGAATTTTTTATGCACAACTGCCCAATGCGGTATAATTCAAAGCTTGCAAGAAATATATTTTTATCTCAAGAACCAGAATCTGGTCAAATTTCTTACTAAAAAAAATCATAATTTGGCAATTTGCATTATTTGTAACAGGAGAAGAAATGAAATGTAAGACAAATGTTAAGACTCCTAGCTCAGCTTAGCTTCGATCTACAACTTCACCAAGAAAAATATTGTGTTGCCGAGGCTTGAAAATTGTTTTCCAATTTTGAAGTCAGAATATTTTTTTTTGCATTTGATGATGCGAGAGTTTTTAAAAAGTGTTGATGTTATTACCACTTCTACAATTGTTATTGGCAATTAGAATAATCATGTAAAATGAGATATTGAGTGTACAGCGGAAATGATATAATATGTTATACTTTACTATTGTATTCTAGATTTTCTAACACATACTAACCCTATAATATGTACTGTATATTTAGCTTCATTTTATCATTTTATAAATTTATATTATAATAAAAAAAGGTAATTGTTTAACATCCCACAAGTCGGATGGTCAACATGTAAGGGAGTGCGTAGGGAAATGGCAGAGAAGAACTCATCAGCGTAGATCCAAAGGAAACAACAGACTATCCGTAGCATTCTACGCTTTTACGGGACTAGTCCACAAAAATAAGACACCAACTTCAAGTTAAGTACGATCATAGCGTTTACCAGATAACCGCATGTGATTCTTTGCAGATGGCGGCAGTCTTCAGAATTATCTCAAGACTATTAGATAACTTATCGGAAAATTTTAAAATCCTCTGAATACCCTTTGTTAATTTTTTAAGCAAAAAATGGATAACTAGGACACTTGTGCGGCTCATCAGAGGATTGGAACGGTCAGAGGAGAAACACAGAAACTTAGAACAACTATACTATAAACCACGATAAGAGAGTTTTCAAAAAGTGCTAGTTATATATATAGTTTAATGTTAATAAATCATAAATTTGTATTATAATAAAATTAATTTTTGTGGCTGATAGGAACCTACGCTCTCGGGCTGGTTAAAGGAGAGGTACAGAATCTTTACACAATTGTACAAGATTAGCCAAAATTATAAAACACTGTTGGGGCGATTGGGGGAATGTTCCTGCTGATCTTTTTGAATACATGAGTCTCAGAACTGTAAGCAAAAATAGCTAATATTTAATTTTAAGCAAAGCAAGTAGTAAGAACAGTAATGTGGAATGAAGATAGTGAATAAAGACAATGATGTGATGATTGAAGTAAACGCAGCTCTGTTAATGCCTTGTAATAATGTATCTTTACTTTTTACAAAATTAAAAACTTGATATTACTTTATTTATTCTTAAATCAAACGGGTGTTCGTGATCTGCAACGTTGTATTAAGTAACCAGGGCTACTTAATATTCTACCTTCATACGGTTCTTAAGTGTATTGTAACAGGATCAGTATGATCAAGTTCATCTACTACACCTCTAACAGTGATACGGTAAAAGATTCCACAAAGATTTTTTTACCATCATTTGTCACAGAAACTCATAAATTTGATTGGCACGTTTCTCAATTAGGGTGTTAGTACACGCCGCTAGTTAAATTTTTTTTATTTCAAAAAGCAGAAAGTGGTCTGTTTTGTTACTAAACACAATACTAATTACTAACCGTTACTAATAATTTAGCAATGTGCATTAATTGCAACAAGAAAAGAAATTGAATACAAAACCAATGTTAATATTCCTAGCTTGCTTCCATCCACCTCTTTACCAAGAAAAATATTGTCTCGCTGAGGCTTTAATATTGTTTTCCAAGTTAGAATATATTTTGCTTGTGATGATGCGAGATTTTTTGAAAAGTGTGGATGTTATTACCACCAATTGTTATTGGCAATTTGGTGAGAATATACTACGTATACTATTATATTTTATACTATACTATTGTATATTATATTCTATACAATATATACAATTCTATATAACACATACTAGTATTGTAGTATTTATGGCATACATATATGCATAGTAGACTTTATATATATTTAGCGTCATGTTAATAAATTATAAAATTATATTAGAACTAGCTGTCCCGCGTCGCTTCGCGACGCTCGCTTGCTAGCTGCTTTCCGTAGTAACAATATTTCCGCCGTCACTGTAAGTGAAAGACCCCAGAATCTGGTGCTATCCAAGCCATTAAAAGAGCATTATTTGACGTATCCGCAAAACGGATGGTCAACATGAAAGAAAGGAATGTGGTAAGAATAAGAGGCTCCTTAGCATAGATGTTGTCATCACTCGGGCAAAACTGACTATCCGTAACATTCCGCTGTTTTACGGACCAAGTCCACCAGGCACGGCAGTAGCTTTAGCCTGATATCCGAAAGGGGACTCTATGCAAATGGGGGCAGTCTAGAGGATTACTTTTCCCTGCTGGGAAACCATATCAGATCATTTCCATATCCTCTGTCTGTATTACGCAAATAGCCATTAGAAAAAATTTGCTTATGTGATCGAAACTTAGTTTTTAATTGGAGCTTGACACTATTCACTCCAGCTATCCACCTTTTTACCGATAAAATAGGCCACATGCAGCTCTAATAGGAAGTATTGGAATAATATCCGCGCAAAGTATAAAAATTAAACTTAGCCACATTCAATTTTTGACCCTAGAAGAACCGGAAGTACCTACTGCATGGAGTTTGACTACCGCAGACATCAACCACATTTACTTGCAAAATATTGCGCTTGCAGTTTTAGCGGTCTCTACAAAACATGATAATACCCTTAAAATTTTGCGTATTTCGACATTTGAAATTTAATTAAAAAAACCGAAAGTAAATTTTAACCGAAGTTTTGCCCCAAATCACTACAGTAACAAGTTTAATTTATGTACACAATTATGCTACCGTAACTCCAGCGGCCTTTGCGGGATTGGATAAAACACGTTAACTTTAGAGTATTTTGACATTTGACTTTGGACCCTGAAAAAAACGGAAGTAAATTTAGATCGAAGTTAGACTTTGAACACCGTTTTTTTAAATTTCTAAAATTTTATGTATATACAAAATATGGCACCCCTAGCCCCAGTGATCTTTGCGAGATTAGATCAAACAGGTTATATTTAAGTTATTTTTACATTTGACTTTTGATCCCAAAAAAACGGAAGTAAATTTTGCCCGGAGTTTGGCTTACATCAACCCATTTACAAAGCTCATTATTATACACAATGTTGTGCCCCTAGCCCCTGCGGTTATTGCAGGACGGGATTAAACACGTTACAACTTGGGCATTTTGACATTTGACTTTTGAGTATGGAAAAATTGGAAGTAGACTTTGCCCGTAGTTTACCCCTAAACTATCCCATTTTTAGACCACATTTATGTACAAATTAGGCGGCCCTAGCACCACCTGTAATTGAGGGATTAGACATAGCACGTTAAATTTTCGACATTTTGACCTTTTACCTTTGACCCTAAAAAAACCAGAAGTAAATTTTGCCCGGAGTTTTGCCCTAAACCACCGCAGATGCATCCCCTATTTATGTGTAAAAGATGGCGCCCGTACCTTCAGCGGTTTTCTCATGCATGGATCACATACAGACTGACAGACAGACAGACGAACGAACGATTTTATAGTATAGATGGAAGGACATCTTATTAGATATTCACACAAGTCGGATGGTCAACATGTGAGCAAAGGGTAAAAAGGCACAAAGACAATCTGTTACATTTCGGCGTTAGGGCGTTATCGACAAATGAAGGATACCAACCTGGTATCTTTGGTACGTCATTAGCTTTCGCCTGATAACCGCAAGTGACTCTTCAAATTAGGGCGAAACTATCTTATGACCATTGTGAAACCTCCCATCGGATAATTTCCTTATCCTCAGATTATCCATGATAATTATTTAAGGAAAAATTGGTAACAAAGATTTTTTTGCGGCTGATCAGGGGATTCAAACTCAAGTTCTCAGGATGGCTAGAAAAGAGATACGGATACTTAGAGACACCAGCTCCGCCAAATTGCAAAGCAAACTTCGCCCGGCTGTTGGAAGGTTCTTAGGATAGAATTAGGCCAGTAAAAGACCGGAATGTAATGGATTTTCTTTGTACCAATTTGTTAACAAAATATATGCTAATGAGTCCTTACACCCATATCCCCACCCTTCGTCCATATGTTGACCATCCGACTTGTGTGAATATCTAATAACATGCCCTTCCATTCTAATTCCAATTTTTAATTTATTAACATGAAGCTAAAGACATATGAAGTCTATTATGCATATATGTATGCCCTACATACTACAATACTATACTAGTATGTGTTATATAGATTTATATATATTGTATAGAATATAATATACAATAGTATAGTATAAAATATAATAGTATACGTATTATATTCTCAACAAATTGCCAATAACAATTGGTGGTAATAACATCAACACTTTTCAAAAAATCTCGCATCATCACAAGCAAAATATATTCTAACTTGGAAAACAATTTTTAAGCCTCAGCGAGACAATATTTTTCTTGGTATAGCGGTGGATGGAAGCAAGCTAGGAGTATTAACATTGGTTCGTATATAATTTCTTTTCTTGTTGCAATGAATTTTTTTTCTTCGATGCTATTTGACATTCGCCTAAGGCCTGGTCAACATATGCTCAACATATGATTCTGTGTGCGAGTGAGTGGGGGTGGGTGGTCTCGGCCTGTGAGTTGACTTGGAAGCTCCGAGGGTTGAGGCTGAAAGTTTTCTGCTGAACAAAGAACGTGGGGTTGACCACCGAGGAAACTCTGCTTAGGCGGAGGCTCAACCCTGTTTTTCGCATACCGCCCCATGCCTACCTATGAGTTTAACCTTGGAAGGTCAAAGGGTCATTTCCGGGTCAAGGGAACCTCTGGGGTCATTTAAACTATCATAACTTTTTGTTTCATGCAAAAGTAGAGCTTGACTTTGAAAGGTCATTTTGAGGTCAAGGGGTCATTTTGGGGGTCACTGGGGGGGCACAGAAAAAAGTGTCCTATACAAATGTTGTTCATCTTCATAAGACAAACAACTTTTGTATGTGTCATTTGTCATGTTGTTATAGAATGATTTTTTTTGACCTTGACCTTTGACCCCCAAGGGGGTCACTTCCGGTCAAATAAAAACAAACTTGAACTTGGCCGGATCTCAAGGAACTCATATTGAACAGATTTGAGATATGTTGTGTAGTTCCTGAGATAATCGCAGTACTCGGACAGACAGACGGACAGACGGACAGACTTGACGAAAACATTAGTAGCATTCGCTTCGCTTCCGCTACTAATAAGCCGTGGTAAAACGGTCAACCAGTAGCGGAAGTAGGAAAGTTAGAATTAGAAAAATATTAAAATAATTAGACTAGAAA
>JAQFYP010001798.1:0-14350 GCA_034694865.1 Bilobella braunerae
TAGGGCAGATCATTAGAACTCGGGGCTCTTTCACTAAACAGCATTTAGACAATAAAGACGCTTTGGTCAAAGTTCGAACCATGAGAAGTTGGTCTATCACTAATTATTTCAAATAATTAAACTAATTACAATTAATTTACTTTTAATTTATTCAATGCATCGTATTGATAAAAAATGAGTTATAGTTATACAAAAACAAATTAAGCAGCAAGAACGACACTGAAGAAATATTTCACCTAACTAACCTGTTTCGCATATTGATTTTTAAGAAACTTGTCTATACGACGCTAATTATTAGAAAAAAATTTTTTGTTTGAAACCCAGTAATTTTGGACTGATTAATCAAGTATGGGCAAAACAATTTTTGCTTTAAATAGAGTACAGGGCCATTGCGTGGTCGTTCCCTGGTGTGACGCGATTCCATTTTTTTAAATTAAAAGAGTGCATAAAAAGTACAGTGCATTCTTTAACCTTGTGAGTAAAATGATAAGGTTATTACTTATTATTGTGGTTGGAAAAATACTGAATTTTTTTGAAACGGCATCAAACTCTATAATTTTGCCTAGTTTTATGGTAAACAGATTAGGTTTAGACTTTAGTACAAAATTAACCTAATTGAAAGTAAACCATGAAAATAAACTAAAGTAATTTTATAAATTAAAGCAATGGATTTTGTTCTGTTAATTTAAATAGGTTTGTGCAACAGGAAGTGGACCGTGTGGAATTGAATTGTCAATGTCGTCACGACAATTCGAGTCGATGTGTGTGGAAAACCCAAACACGTGAGGACGGAGGCGGGCGGGGAATTCAAACCCACGAGTGCAGTGTGGAGAGTGCAACACACCAACCACTAGACTGCTGCGGTTACCTATAGTTAAGACAGTGTATTGAAAACAAATGCTACTCATGGCACCGGCCAACATAGTCGTAACTGTGCAGTAGCTCCATCCAATCTTTAACGATGTTTACGTTTATATCCACTGGGTCGGGCGGTCCACGGCCAACGCAGGGGACACACTTTGAGTCGATTTTTGAAGAGACGAGGCGAAAGTTGCGGAGAAAATTTATCACTCGATAGTTTTTTTGGCCAGTTTTCGACCATTCTCATGAACTTTCACCAATGGAATTCTCAAGGCCGAAACTATGCATATTTTTAGCATTTTCAGGTAGATGACTTTTATTTGACCTCAGCGTTTTGACCTATTCAACTTTTAATAAAAAAATATTTCGAAAGGAAAGCAGTAGTAAATTTGATATAAAATTTCGATGCGCCACTCTTGAAAAGAAATTAAAATAGTTTGCATTGTATTTCAAAAACTAGCATGCATTTCTGAGATTTATTTAACACTATTATGGGAATAAAATTCTGAGCTAATTTATGAAAGGCTCTGTACTTTCTTCTGCATTTGTCGCTCCTGCACGTAATTTGTCAAGTTTACTTCGAACTCGAAACCATGGTCACAACGTGCACAACTGTAAAAAAAATTTCATTATGTGTATCCTTCAAATGTTATGTTTTTGTACGAAGTTGATTTAAGGATGCCAACCAATCGCTTTGTATTGTACATAATAAATGTTTCCGTTTGGTTTTTCTCATTCATCAAAATCTCACTTTCCCAAATTAAGTTATCCCAATTAAAAATGTCCTGTGCCCTGTCTCCATGCTCACGGAGATGTGTACGCGAGCGTGAGTCTTAAGGACACGCTATTCATTGAAGTAGAAACAACTAATTACCATAACACACAACTGATGTAGTACACATTTAGAAAAACTCTAGTTACTTACCAAACTCTTCTAGATCTTTGAAACCATCTTGAATTTGTGCTCGAATATGAAGTTATACAAACAAATCTCCAGCTTAGTTTCTAAAATTTTAGAAAAAAGTAAATTGCGGAAGTTTATTTTCTTTTTTTTTAATATTTTTAACAAAACAAATCTTACCCAAGCCAAGATTAATGTGTATGTGAAATTTTACGGTACTTTGAAAAATGTTACAAAAAAGCCAATTTTGAAAAGGAGAGTTCGGACTGTTGAGGTTAATGATCAACCTGATGTTTGATGAAGCAGATTATTTTTTCACGAATGTGTTTGTGATCATTTTCAAAAACGTTCAACTTTAAAACTGAGTGAATTTTAACGACATATATTGCAGCGGAATACTCTGAACACCGCGGAAGGGAAAATAACAGAAATAAATTTTAAATGAGTTCAGTTTGCTAACCCGTTGAGCCCAGGCTTAACGACCATAAATCAATTTCCTTACAATAAACCTCACACGTAGGGAAAAGTACGGCATAAAAAAATGACAAATATTAAGGTGATGATGATTCATGATGTAAAAAAAAATAGAAAAGAAACTAGGAAGTACTAACAAGCTTTCTTAAAAGCGCTTAAAAGAGCTTAAAAATGCTCCAACCGATCTTAAAAGAGAACATAACATAACATTAATTGTTATTACAATAAATAATGGTAATCTTTAAAAAATTACTTAATTACATAACACTTAATTAACTTTCAGCCCTTAACACTTCGTAAAAAAATTGATAAATTAAACAGTATTAAACATTGAATGAGAGCTCACAAGCCGGAGATTTTCTCCTAAGCTTTCACGAATGGAATTTTCAAGGTCGAAACTCTGCATATTTTTTGTCGTTGCAGGTTGTTGACCTCTGTTTGACCTGAGCGTTGTTGCCGAGAAACTAAATGTTATATTTTCAAACGACGTGCTTTCTCTATGCTAAACTCAAGAAAAAAAAACTTTCAGAGCAAATGAGCCGAAAAGTACATAAATTTTGATTAATTGTTTAACTTTTTATTTATTTGCTCAACTAAGATTTGACAAGCGTACCAATTGTGGCGAATCCAACAACAAACTTTTTAGCAAATTAATCATTAGGAAAATATTCAAAACTTTGTGAATGGCGTACATCCTCTCAATTCAATTCCGTTTTTCATTAATATTAAATCTCACCTCAATTTTACCAAATTGAAATATTGCAAAACTGTTATAATAATGTAGAATTGGTTTTTGTTAAACTGATTTAAGTGCTATACGTATTATTTTACGATTTATGATTCCTAAATAGACAGTTTATGCAACGGAATGAATTGGTTGTAGAGGTAAATGTGACGAACCGACGAGAAATTTGCCTCACTTTAGAGTTTCTAAAACTGCTAATTTCAAAACTTTGCAAAATACCGTGAGATTAAAAAATAATTGGAGTTCTTCGACGGGGATAAAAGCGTTTTCCGGACAAGTTTTGAAAACGATTTTCGATTAGTTTACACAATACTCATTTGGCCAACAAAGCGTAATATTAAAGTTCTTACCTCCGACTGAGGGACATTTAATTGTTATATCGCGAATAAATAAAAGCCGAAGCTTGCGTGGCCAAGGGTGGAGTAGAGGGTTCTGAATTGGTTTGAATTCTACACAGAGAATTTTTCTTGCTGAGCTATGAGCGAGTGGATGGGAATACACATGTGCAACTCTCAAAGGCCCTTTTACATTCAGCAGGGAAGTAGAAGTCGAGGAGGAAAGATCTCCCAACACGCAAATACCTCCGTTCTCATAGTCACACAAAACAATACACCTTAATAAACGCTATTTATGGGTATTGCTCTTAATTTATATTTTAAATTAAAAATACTCCTGCCCTAGGACAGGTTGTTCAACCTAGTAAACTATAAACCCCGACGGAAGTGTGCGTGACGGGAATTTCTTGTTCTAGTTCTGTTGACCATCCGCCTTGTCAAATAATTACTATTATACTAAAAGGCCCTGAAACGTCCCAGGTCAGGGGCCTAATTTGCTGAAAATTCTATAAATTCTGATAAAAAAATTAAATCGAAAAAAATAATTTAAAATTACATTTCTAAAGCTATGATAATTTAAATAGCTCAAAAAGGTTTTTCAATTAATTAAATTGTTATTAACAATTAGTAAAAATTAACTTATGGAAATTAAATTTCACGTGGAATTTGGGGTTCTTATGTACGCTGAACCTAATTATGGCATTTAAATAGCTCAAATAGTATTCCTAATTAGTTAATTGTAATTAACAATTATTAAAAATTTTGGAAATTGAGTTTTACGTAAACTTGGGGGTTGTTTAGTAAGCTGAACCGAACTATAACATTGAAAAAGCTCAAAACCGGTTTATAATTGGTTAACCGTAATTAACAAATAATTCAAATTGAAATATACTTTTGAAAATTGAATATTGCATAGGTTTTTATGTAATACTGTATTTTATGCCATTAAATAGCTCAAAAGTATTCATAATTAGTTTAATTGTTATTAATAATTAGTAAAACTGACTTTTAGGAAATTAAGTCACTTAAGAGCAATCTCCGCCTTAAGACGGGTTTGTTACCTAGTGTCAAATAATGGGTTTCTTCCTTGTTTAGCTTAACTAACAGATTCTTTGGTACAAGAAAATTTTGTTCCGCAATTACCACAGAACTGGAGTGTTTAGTAAATAAGTTGAATAAATTCAGAAAATTTTGTAAATGGCGCAAAACTCGTAAATTCTGTTACGTTTATTATAACTAATCTTGGATTTTGCCTTTTCACAATTAGAAATTGTAAATTCAGGACTAGAAACTTAAGGGTATTCCTGTCTTAGGACGGGCACGTTTGCCAATTCATTATATGTTTTGACTTTTAACTGCCTTTTTAGTTAGTATTGTCACGGTAAGAAATTAGAGCAGTTGTATCTCATCAATTTTAACATTAATTCTCTGCGTTAGTTTGTAATGTTTTATTACATTACAATTTATCTTGTTATCAGTTAGTTAGTAATGTGTACTGTTGCAACTGCCATATTTGTTTGTTAAAGATAAGGCTTGTCATTGGTTGTCACTTCAGGAGCCAATCAGAGAGCGAGGTTGGAGTAATTTGAGGCTGTTAGTTCCCTATAAATAGGTGTGACAGACCAGTGTTCAGTTAATTGACATCATATTCCTTGTACTGAGTGTACGTTTTTGTTTCCATAAATTGACCTCAACTAAGGTCAACGCCCTTAGTGAGCAACCCCCATACACACATTATTGTACTTTGTGTTCGAACCTGCTTGTTTTTTTAATAAAAGATTATTGACCCTTGATTGAGTCGTTGTGGCTTCGAGAGCGTTTGGAGTCATTTATAAGGTCATTCGGGGTCATTAGTTGGCCAGTTGAGAGCATTTCATTGGTCGTAGTCGTGGTACAGTGTCTAGGGGACCTGTGCACCGTCACAGTATGAAATTGTTTGTTTTGCGTTGAAATTGATGAAGTGATCAATTGAACAAAATTATTCTAAAAATAACTTTTTAATAAACTTTTTTCCCACCGTTTGCACAGTAACATGCACCCAGAGTTCGAGTGTAAGCACTTCTTACAATGCAATCCAAATGCATACAATTGGGAAGATTACATCAAAAATTTAGTTCAAGATGAAGTTCGATACGTTACTCTTGCAAACGAAGGCCTGAACACAGTTATCTGTGTCACCAAACCTAAAAGGGGTTCGAAATCCCATCGTGTTTTCCAACCCTCGGTACCCACACCTGGGCAGCCTCTACATTTCTAATGCAAAGTTCAACATAGTCTCAGTTTTGGATGACGCTGGGATGAGAAATGTCAACCCCAGGAGCTACACGGTGTCTCTGCAAAAGGAAACTCGAGTAGTAGTGGGCAAACGAGACTCTCTTTAATTTCATTTCGAGCGTATATATTGCACATTCTGTCCCCGTAGATGCCTCTGTGAACCGCAGTCGAAGAAATCATTCTCATGTTGAAGCCCTTTTGCAAAACACTCATAAAGGGAAAATTTTAATTAACTTACCTAACCTAACCTAAAACTCCCAAATTTACTCTAATTAATTCTAACAGTTAAATTACTTTTTTTTTAAATTATTTTTGAAAATTATTGAAAATCGTTACATTGCTGCTTGACACATGAACAGCGCTTTTTACCATTTGGGTTTGCTTCTGTCAACAGAAATGTTGGAAACATTTTTGTTTGAAACACCAACTCTCAACCTCCACCGGTTGCAAACACAACGTTTCAAACTTTTGTGTTTGGAACTTTCGAAGCCCCTTTGTTTCAAACATAACCTCCACTGCACTCCATCGTAGCAACAAAAGTGCTTCAAACATAAATCAAATCATCTGCGCGTTCAATCATATTTTAACTTCCATTTCGAATTATTGGAACCGTTTTAAGTTGTTGAAAGAATCTTTACGGCTTAAACCACGTAAAGTTTAACTAATTAACATTACATAATGACCATATTCTAATGAGTTATTTGATTAACCTCAACCTAACTTGCTTGACATGTCACCTTTATCTGTTTAGTGATTCGCAGTCAAGCCAAAATCAACATTTAATTTGGGACGTCCCGATCAATTCATTAAATTTTCAGATATCTATTTGAAATTTGGAGTTATCAAGGCCGATAATTTGCATTTTTTCAGGTTCTTCAAGTCAATGATCTCTATTTGACCAAAGGGAAATGAAAATTTCATTTTCAAACGTTGTCATGTCATCTCATGTCCAACTAAAAAGCTTAAAAATTGCAACAATAAAAACATTTTTTGAACAAATAGCCAACCATGATGTACAAATAAAAAAAAAGTTATGCAATGTTTAATCCTAAGCATCTAATTAGTTCGAATTAACTAGAATAACAGCCTGGAAAAATTTCAATTAATTATCGTGACCGAAACTGTCTAAACGTTGAAATGTTCCGTAGCCCGTCCAAAATATCTTCGAAGCGGCATTGAAGCGCTTTGCATTTATTTTGGAAACTTTTGTTTTCCATTTTTTTAAAACTAAAAGTTTATCGAATTTTTTTTTAACATTTAAAAAACGGAAATGTAGAAAATTGTAGTTGAAGTAATTTTTACCAGCAGAAAACACGCATTTGTACAATTTTATGTTTTATTTATTTAGCAAGATATTGCTAAGAATATTATGTAAGCTTAAATTGCTAAGAATATTATGTAAGCTTAATTAAAGTTGTTTTAAAATGGATTCCTTTTTTTGAAAAAAATACAAAGTAGAACAAGAATTATCATGAAACCTAAAATGGAAATTTAAAACAAAATTTAGAACAAAATTCATATATATATATATATATATATATATTCTATATCCGCAAAAAAATATTTTTTCTTAAAATGTCTTACTTTAATCAGCACAAATGACGACAACGAATCTACAGAAGCCGCTACAAGTTTAATTTTTAATAAAAAAATACTTACTGATTTTTAAAAGAAGACATTTTCATTACATAAGAGATACGTAATGTTGTAAAACTTTGAAAAAACAAGAATTGCAGTTAGTTAGATTAGTTAATAGAGTATGAGATTGGATTTGGTTAGGTTAGTTTAAATTATAATTGTTCGTGGAGGTTGTGACTTCCACTCGGTCTTTGAGTTTGAGCGTTGGCGCTCAAGAGGCGGGTTATTTAAAATTAGCATTTTTGGAGGAAGAGAAAGCAGAGGATGCGCTTTTCACTTCCTTGTCGTTCGTTCCACCAGTCGCGTCCTTGTGCTTCCTCTTCCTCTCTTCCAACTTTTCTCTTCCTCCTCAGTTCTCTTTTTCCTTCCACAGCAGAAGGTTCTTTAGTTAACTCTAATTAATTAGCACAAATTAATTACCAGTTGTTAGCGTTAACTAACATCACCAATCAATTAACACTCGATTAAGCAGTGTTCCTTGTACCAATTACAGCCAAATCATTCAATTAATAACAAAATCCGCCCAAATTAGGCCTAATTTGAAATCATCATTTTTCCCTACCTTTAATCAATTAAAACACTTAAAATCAGTCACTTTTCCACTAAATTAAGAGCCATTCACTTCAACAATAATTTTAAATTCTGTCCTAAAAACTTAATTTGACGTAAATCAGTCAAAATGAAATTTTATAATACATTTTCATTAATTTTACTCATGTTTTTTTTTTCAACACTACATTGTATAATTTGAACTATGAAAGGAAAATTCAATTAAAAGAAAGTATTTTCAATTTATTTACAATGATGAAACTTTCAAAACGTTGAAAAGTTCGATAGTCAGTCAAAAATAGCTTCGAAGCGTCATTGAAGCACTCTGCATTTATATTGGAATTCCTTTCTCCATTCTTTTAAAACTAAACGTTTAAAATAACGAAAATTCTTTGGTGTAAAATTTTGAAAGAAAAGAATTGCAGATTTCTGTGTAGGAATTTTTCACGAGGAAAGGAACATTAAAGTAGTCATACAGTTTTCTAACATTTATGCAAGCTAAATACAAGTAAAGAACAATCATGTAGGCTTAATTTAATTTAAAAAATTAACTTTTAATTTAAATTAAAATATAATTATAATTAAAAAATCTTTTTAGAAAACTAGGAAAGTTTTGTTCAGAACAATGAGATTAGCTGAAAACTTGTTTGGAACAACTTTTAGAAATGATGAGAAACAACTACTACCTAGAATTTACTATAAACGTATAGTTGTTAAGCTTTAGAAAATACTGATCGACTTTAAAAGTAGCTTTTTTTCAACAACTTTGAAACAGGATAGTATCATTTTTTTATATTTCGATTTTTCAATTTTGAACAAATTTTAGAACGAGATCATTTTAGAACATTTTATAGAACAGTGGTGCATTTCGTAAACTTTGCAAGTGCTCGTACAGCAGAAAATGTGAACAGCCATTGTGATTTCACTAATTAGTGTATATAATTAAACCAACGACAATTAATTAACTTTCAATTTATTCACTGCTTCATATTGATAAGAAAATTTGAAATGGGAAATTGTTTTTGGCTAATTTTTTTTAAATAAATATACTAATTACAATTAATTTACTTTTAATTATTCAACGCTGATAAAAAATGACAAAATTATTCAAAAACAAAACAATTAGCAAAAACGACATGAGAGCTGAATTTTACCTAGTTGTACGTGTTTAGCATATTCATTTTTAAGATATGTTTCTATACGACGCTAATCTTTAGCAATTCATTACACACCTTTTCCTTCAACTGCTAAATTTCTTCAAAAAAAATTTTTTAGTACTCTAATTCATTCTGATCCGATTCTTAATCCGATCTGATAGCGTGGATGCTGAAGAATTTGTATGATCGCTTTTGTAATTTAAACAATTTTAGTTTTAGTAATAAGAACAAAACAAAAGTGTTCTTTTAAGTTTATTTGGTAAATTAGGTATTTAAGTTTTATTAGAGCACGTATTAAAAGCATTGGCTTTACCTGGTGTAGTTGACAATGTTTACATTTATGTTCACTGCACTCGAACGGGCAGTCCTCGGCCACCACAATGGACACACGTTGAGTCGAATTTTAAAAAGTCGAGGTGAAGGTGGAGGAGAAAGATCATCAAAACTGACCGAAATTATTTTTTGGTCAGATTTCGACCTTTCTCATGAACTTTCACCAATGGAATTCTCAACGCCGAAACTATCCATACTTTTAGCCTTTTCATGTCGATGACTTCGTATTTGATATCAGCGTTGTCGATGGAAAAATGGAAGCTTCGCTACCAAATGTTGTACTTCCCCCATCTCCAACTGAAAACATTTCGCAAACTTGGGAATATACGTTTTTATTGGGACTAATCTTACGTTATAATTAGCAAAGTAAACAAAACCTTATTCGTTTTTATCATAAATATCTCTAATTAGTATGTTTAGTAGGTACAACACTGGCTTCAAGTTACCAAGCAAGTTCGGTGGAAATTCTGAAGATTAACTGAAACGGTAGTTATTGTGGTTGTTAAATGATTAAAAAATATTAAACGGCGTGAACTTTTATCATTTTTCCTATTTATATGTTAAATCTACCGATCCATTATAATTGGATCCTTTAAAACCCTCCTTTACTTTATTATTTAGAATAGCTTCATAAATAACAACTTTGAGTACAATGTATTATGCAATTAAAATTTCGATGATACTTGCTACTTTATGAAAAGCTCTGTACTTCATGCGGCTAGCCTTCGGTTGCTTCATAGCAGAACAGAACATTGTTTCCTACAGAAAAAGCGGTTCGTCCAATACATCTACAATCATGTTGTGTTTTAGTATCGTTAAATTATATTAATATTGTGCGCCGTTGAAGTTAAGCAGACAATTTACTTTTGTGTGAACGCGGTCCGTCACTTGATAATCAAGATTGCTTGGCAACAAATTAAAGTGTTATTATTAGTCATTAGTAATTAAAGTGGATGAATTCGTTGCCAAGCAACCTTGCCTATTAACTATTCCATATCATAAAGAGCGTTTCTCGGGCAAAAATTCCTGTTTTTTAATTTAACTACTCAAAAAGCCCGTCTTAGGACAGGCCACTTTACATCCTTTCATTAGAAAAAAATATCATTTTTGTAACAGGATGACTTTTTGAGTTACTGTGCAACCACCCCCTACTCTCCCCCGCAAATACTTCTCTTACTATCACAAAATGTTCTCCATGCAATAGTCCTATCTCAGGTCACTTTACGAATTCCTCCTTTGCCTTTTATCAAAAGTAATAAATTTTCTACGAACGCTAAAATTTTGACAAAACTTAGTTCTAATTTCCGAAATGCATTTCCTCAATTCAATGCGTCCCTTGTATGGCTCACGGAGATTTTTGTGAAAGCTTGAATAGAGTGACAGTTGACTGATCAGATGCAAATGCAGGATACAATGCGGACGAGGCTTCAGGACACGCTATCCAATAAATCACCAAACAAAACATACAAATCAGTTACCAAAACGACATGGAGCACTTTCAGTTCTTTTAAAAGTTGACTCAGATAAATTAGAATGCAAGGGTAAGTTTAATATACAGAGCGTTTTTTTATGTCACGTACAAACCTTGAAAGTCTATAAATGCCGCTGTAAAATAAAATGTGCATTGAAAAATGTCCTGGTGTCAAAGTTTAGATTTTAAGGTTTTATTTTCTAGAATGATGATTAATTTTCCGTACTATAGGTGTTTAGGATAAAATATAAAAAAAACGCTCATTATGGCAGTACTCTTCTTCGACAACCACAAAAAAATTCTGTCGCAATGTGGCGGTGACCAACTGCCCTGTTATATAGGTCTCACTTCGGTGTATAGATTTTTGTTGTTCAAGATCTGCTAGCTCATTGTCATTACAGATATTTTGTAAATATGAACAAATATCTTTAATGCAAATGTTTTTAATGTTTAAAACAAATATTCCTGTAGTTTTTTAATTTTAGAAAAAAGAAAAAAAAAAATTTATAAATCAGTATTGCGTATCATCGACATTAAGAACAAATTATGACGGAAGAAAGTATTTTTCAACGAAACCATATAAAAGAAAGTAAAGCTATAAAGTGAAATTTTACGGTACTCTGGGAAACGTTACCAAAAAAATTCCAATTCCGATAAGGAGCCCTTAAAGGGTACATTTTTAATGATGAATTCAAGAGGAGCTTTAGCAAACTTATTAACTTTTACTGAACCAACTCTATTTAAAAGAAAACAACTGAGTCGAACCTGTTAATCTGTTATGTTTTGTACAGCGTTTTTTTAAATTATATTGTAAGGCGTTGACGAAATACATAAAATTTATATTTGTATGGTTTGTAAAAAAAAAAAAAAACAGCAACGTTACATTGTAGAATGAAAACGCTTTGCCGTATTATTATTTTAGCCGCCTGTGAATGAGGCTTAAGGACGCACTTTCCAACAAATTCCAATAGGCAAATCAGTATCGTAAAAATTCAAATGTTCCTTTTCTCTTTTTCGAGCTAAACATAGACTCAGATAAAGCAGAATTAGTAAATTAAACAATCCGTTGCAAACGCACATAACTTAAGTAGCGTATTGAACTAACGCAAATAAACTCCACAAGTTAGAACCCGAAAGCACCGTTTTTTTGGTTTTGGAGGCCAGTAAGCGGGTCATGTCACCGCGAGATTCACGCGGTCAGTGATCACCAGTGTCATCAGTACCATCATATCTTTTCGTATTCAAAAGTAGTAAAAAACCGAAAAACCGAAAAAAAAAAAACGAATTTTCGGTTTTGGGGGTCATTTTGGGGATTATCGCACCTAAGTGTGAAGGGTAAGGGGTCACCTGGATTGTTGGATTTTGTTTTCTTGCAGAAAAATAGCCCAAAAAGCTCGCTCTAGGTTGCCCTTAATAGACTCCTATAATAATATATAAATATATATATAAATATAACACCTACAAAATTTTATATAACTTGCCATTATAACACAGCCATTTGCTGTGGTAACTCGTTTTTAAAATTTTCAAGTGTCTCGAATAATTAAAAAGTTTGAATGACAAAGAGGTGTTTAGTCGAGAAAGCGGCTGCATTACTCAAATAACCAAAAAAATTTTACCGAGGCTTTCATTAGTGTGGCAGATACACGCTGAGACAAATTTCAAAAAGTCGAGGTGAAAGTGTTAGGAAAAATTCGTCAGCACAGTTTTCGCTTTACTATGGTTTACAGGTGGTTGACTTCTATGTGACCTCAGCTTTGTCGATGGAAAAATTGAAAAAAAATGTTGTTTTCAATTTGTTTACGGGGCTTTCTCCATTTCCACCTGCAAACTTATCGGAAACTTTTGAATTTGAAGTTATTTTTGAAAAAATTGAATCAAATGCTTTATTTAAAAAAAATATTTTACTGTTATTGCTTATCCTATTCAACAAATTAGCCAGTTAACTATTCTGAGGAAAGGGAAACCACGAATAATGCTTTTGGAACTGTTTTTAAAGATAGTAATTTTTTTTACTGTACTACTTGACGATGTTTTCATTTATAGCCATTGAGGCGAGCAGTCCGCGGCGAATAACAATTTTTAGGCAAATTAAAAGTCTAGGTGAAAGTGGTGGAGAAAGTTTGTCAGCCGAAACGTATTTCGTTCTGTTTTCGACATTTCTCTTGATACTTTCACTAATCGAGTTTATAAAATTTCATACTTTGTCTTTTTTCGGGATCATGACCTTCATTTGACGCCAGCTTTGTCGATGTTCAAAATGAAAAGTTCAAACGTATTTTCTGCACTTCTAACTGGAGGTACACAACTAACTACATAGGAGTTAGGGATTGTTTAATTTGAATCCAACGCATTTCAATTGTTTGCTTACATTGAACTAGAAAAATAACTCACTCCCACTACTGAATGGTATGGAAGCAAATTTAGAGTTCCAACTGCATTTTCTTTTATCAATCTTGGCTATGAATAAATTCTGAAAAAATTGAATGGCGTAAAACTCCCATATTGTGTTTCCATATGAGGGGTTTCTTATTGATACCCTAATTCTAACAAGGATCCAAAAAGAAAAAAAAATATTTGGAATTTGGTTAATTATGGTTATCAATTCAAAAAAATTTGTTTTTACCAGCGTAGAAGTACGCTGGTAAAAGTACGGGAGTATACACCCATTCAAGTTTTTAAGATTGAGCTAGCTAAGAATTAAGCTATGAGCTATGCATCCGGGAGGCAATTACAAAGAGTTAACGGAAGTATATTCTACTTTTGTCATAGGACGGGTTTTGTTGATAGTAAGTTAAAAAATAAGTGCTCTAACAGACGGAAGTAAATTATTTACAGCAATCGGAATTTTTGTTTGGAAATATTAAATTCTTCAAAATTTTAATTTTTAACGATGTGCTCTATCATCGAGCGAGCTGGAACTAAATCAAAGTTCAATAGCCCGTCACGACGATTTCCATGGAGTCGTTGAAGCAGTACATTTTTTCTTGAATTTCCAAGCTTGAAAGTTTATAAAATTTCACATATTTTCACAAAATTACTCGTTTATTTTAAAAGAAAGGAATACAAAATTCACAGACAATGCAGACAAAAATTCACATTATTCACAAGCAAACTACTCAATAGAATATTAGCATAGAGTTTCTTTGAGAAAATAAAAAAAAAGGTTTTTTAAATGACATTTTTGAGAATTTTAGATTATTTAGACAATATAACAGCAAATTTCATTCAGAACTAGGCGACGAGCTAGACATTTGAAATGAAAAAGAACACGTCCAAAATTAAATTAAAACTAATGTGTAAGAAACAATTAGCAAAATCGTATTTTTTAAATCAGAACAGGTGAAGATGAAGATTCTACAAAACTGCCTCGGGCCTATTTTCTAACTTTTAAAAGCACTGACGGATTTAAAAAAAAAGTGGCCATAGAACTAGGAAGTCATAATTTTGAAAGCAAAATTTTGAATTATTTTTTTTAATTTAAAAAAAAAAATTTAACAGGGCAATTTGAGGAGAAAATCGCCACTTTTGCAGGGGGTATATGAAGTCGGCACCTCATCACCGTGAAGTTAGCACCTTTTTTCCAGCACCGTGAAGTTACCACCTCAAATC
>JAQFYP010001799.1:0-14348 GCA_034694865.1 Bilobella braunerae
AAAACCACCCTCCCCCATTCACTAACACAACCACAGTTGACCAGGCCAATTGGCGAATGTCAAAGAATTCGAAAAAATAAAAAAATAAAAAAATAAAAAATAATAAAAAATAATAGTTAGGTATTATGTTTGACATATTTGTTGCAAAGAAGAAAAAAGGAAAAGGCGCGTTATTTAAAATTCTCGCAAGGCGGATGTTCAATTTGTATAGGAGAGGTCAGGGATGTGAAACGGAACAACAGTACTTGGATGTTATACTATTTTTGTAGTAGTATAGTTATACCGGTCAAACCCCTACGATTCCCGTACCGTTTTGTCGCTAAACCTAACCTAAACCTAACTTAAGTCAACAAATACCGGTTGTAGTCATGTATAATTTATACGGCTATTACGATTTCGAATCCTCAAAAGGTTTTAACTTTGGAAAGAAGTTGCCACACTTTATGGGACTTTAAACATTATAAAGGTTTTTTCGCCTTCCTATATATTTTATAAATAATTTATATATTTGGGTTTAAGAGCAACGTTTAAGTTTAAGTTTTTTTTGCAACACAAGGTGTATTGCAAAAATAAAAATTTGCAATCATACTGCGTTAGTTATGCGTGTATTTACTCAACATGTAGTATGTTATTAATTTTAAACTTAAACATATTCTACTGTTTGTTACTTGAATGAAAAACGGAATGAAGAACTAAGATCAAAATTAATAAACGACGCCGGCCCCAAGAGGCATAAGATTTTTAATTTGTACTTTTCTCTGTGGCCCCATAATGACCCCCAAAATGACCTCTTGACCTCAAAATGACCTTTCAAGTTCAAATGCTACTTTAAAAAAAACAAGAAGTTATAATGGTCCCTATGTCCCCAGAGGATACTTTCATCCGGAAATGAGCCCTTGATTTACCTCAAGACTACCTTTCAAGGTAAAACCCTACTTTTGGTTGAAACCAAAAGTTATCACACTCCCCCACAGGCGCCCTTTTATTCACAAAATGACCTGTTGTCCTCAAAGTCAAACATATTTGTTGCAAAAAAAAAGTTGTTATGGTTTCGAAGACACGGGTGCTCCACTTTATTCCCGAAATAACATAAATTTGAAATGGTGTCGTGGACGCCCAAGACCCTTTTCAGCCTCAACATGACTTAATTTCAGAACTTCATCAAGATTAAACATTTTAGTTTTTTGATTTACAGAAATTGCAGGTTTGATTGCTTTACATTTTTCTAATAAATCTTATAACTCACCTAATTTTCCTACCGTTTGAGAATTCTCCTACGGTAATTGAGTGTACCGTTTTACCACTTTTTATTTTCTCAGGAAAGGACACTTATAAGTCCAAAAATCAGGCTTTTTAGCAACAAAATATGCTACATGATACACGACATACGCATTATGACAAAAAAAATAGTTTTATTGATTTCCTTGCAACATTTATCATATATATAAGAAACAAATGAGTGGCAAATTTATAAACACAGTTTTCAAAACCTTGACTTTGAGTTAATGACATGCAATTTGAGGGTAGACATCGCTTAAACTTTCTATCAATTCCCATTTGTTGCTCTATACCTATAGCAATTGCTATACCGATACAAAAGGTTCAGACAAAGTTATTTAAAAAAAAACATTTTGAAAAGGCAGGCTTCCTAAATATAAATCACTTTAAGCCTAAGACAGGAATTTTTCCTGAAGCTGATAGATTCCTTCACAAGAATTTGAGCAAACTGTCGAAGCTTAGCTTAATTCAAGCTTTTCTTGTATTGAAATTCGGAAGGGCGCTGCTGCAAGCATTGTCGCTGTATTTCCTTGAGTCAGGTTTACCTTTCCTTCCAATTAGCAGTAAGTGAAAAGTTGGAAAAATGGAAGTTCAAAAGTCTCCTAGAGCTGACACTGAACGACCTCACGAGTGTGTCAAATGCCACAAGACATTCAAAACGAAACAAACACTTCAGGGTCACTCTGTGGTCCATTTGGACACGAGACCCTTTGAATGCAAGGACTGCCCCAAAACCTTCAAAGCAAAGAAGGAATTGAAGTTTCACGCAGCGGTGCACAGTGGTGAGAGGCCCTTTAAGTGCTCACGTTGTCCCAAGGACTTTATTGAAAAAGGTCAGCTGAACATCCACATGCGAGGTCACACACGGCAAGGTCTCCTCGAGTGTCCAGAATGTGGCTCCAAATTCAAACCAGGGGGAGCCTTAAACAAGCATTCGATAACGCACAGCAAAGTAAGCAGATTCATGTGCGGCATTTGCAACTACGCTGCAGCGTCCCCTAGGTGTTTGAACCGCCATCTCTTGACGCATACAAATGAAAAGCCCTTCGAATGTGCAATATGTCGGAAACGATTTGCAGGTAATGGAAGTCTTAAGGTGCATCTAAGTACCCACTCGGAGGAGCGACCCTTGAAGTGCACACTTTGCGATTACGCTGCCAAACATCAACGTGCGCTGCACTCCCATCTTAGAGTTCACACGGATGAGCGTCCCTTCGCATGCACATTTTGCCCGAGGACGTACAAAAACGGAAGCACGTTGACCTACCACCTTGGAACGCACACGCAGGAGAAGCCCTTCAAATGCCAACAGTGCCCAAGGGCCTTTATACAGCGTTCAGACTTAACCAAGCACCAAAACGTCCATTCAGGTACAAAAGCATTCCACTGTGGGGACTGTGGACGTCAATACGGACAAATGGGTGATCTTACTCGTCACTCGCGTGTCCACACAGGAGAGAAGCCATTTGAGTGCAAGTTCTGCAACAAGAATTTTACACGGAAACCCTACATGGACCGCCATGTTTTGATGCATTTGAAGGAAAAGCCTCTTCACTGCGACAAATCCGCGGGCATTTAGAACAGAACTCTATTTGCAATGGCACTAGTGTAGCAATAAGCAATGCCAGAGATGCTACCGCATTCCAAAGGCTGCTGTTTTCAAATATATTACGACTCTTTTTTTAATATTTGGCGGAAACTCAATTCAACAAGTGATGCCACTACCAAAAGTATTGAAACAATTTGTACTTTTTTATTCTTTACTCCGTGTTGTTTGTGAATAATTTCGAAATCTTGATCATTTTAGGTAAATAAAAAACAATTACATTCAATTTGAATTCCTTGTGCCTAAATTTTGTGGAAAGTTTTTGAAAATAGAAAATCAAAACGTTTTTTGATTACTAAACGGCGCTTTAATCTGGTGTTGCACATATCTCATTAAAAGAAACTTAGAAGGATTTTGTTGTTCAAAACTCCGTAATTTATTTGTATTGCTTAGAAGAACGATTTTACATAATGATGATGATTTATTTATTTGACAATTGGCAAATGCCCTGGTCAACAAGGACTGAGATTCTTAGGTTACATGTATGTTTACTAGATTTGTTGATTTTACATAATCATTCCTATGAAGTAGCTTTACTCAATAAATTGAGAACTTCTGCGTTTTCCCATAATGTGAGGATATTTGTAAGTTTTGAAAATGGTTCTATTTGAGAAATTTCTTTCCTTGAGACTTAATTAAACCTTAAGTACGCTTCGGCTTTTATTAATATAGATAACTTGACTGTCACCTTTAGCCAATGAAAGAATCGGCTTGACCTCAGGGCTGTTGAGGGCTGGAGATGTTGCGTGTTGAAAAGGAAATTGTTAGCGCTTACTCAAGGCGCTGCAATATCCCTGCTTTGGAGAGAATGATGAGGCGCTAACTCAAGGTATCGCGGGGGTACTTGAGTGTATGGAGTGATGTGGCGAGAGATGTGGGATGCGGCCAATGGATGTGGTGGAATGGCGTGGTGAGTGACGCGCTAGTTAGGCCAAGTTTGACCTTTGACCCAGGATGACCCCGAATGCTCTGCCTTTAGTGGCAGAGCAAGAAAGTAGGCAGCGATGAAGAGTCGGGCAGAGTTCCTGCTTGTTTGAAAGTGTTTATTTGACTGACCTAGAATGGTGAAGGGGAAACCCTTTTATAGGGAAAAATGGAGTAAAATTCTACTCTTTTGGAGTAGAATTTAGGGTTTTTAGAACAAGTTTAAGAAAAAAATTAGAAAATGGTACAATTTTCTTAGAATTAGTGTTAGGGATTACACGTGTGGGGGAGGGAAACAATGGATAGCCAATTCTGGGAAGAAGCGTTGTTTTTTTTTACAAAGTTAAAAATATGGAGCGTTCTGAACATACCAGGGGCTTTGATATACTAGTATTTGAAAAATTAGGAAAAAAAAATAGTATTGAGTACAGATGATTTGGTGATGGAGTTGAGTTGATGAGTTGATGAGGGGTTTAGGCTGGCTGGGAAGCAGTATTGCAGCCAACATACAAGTCCGAAGAAACACCCAAATCGTCTGGCTTGCTAAGGCCAGGCTGATTAGGCGAATCAACGGCAAGACGCAGGTCTACAAAGACTACACCCAGACCGAACCTGAGGTCAATGGACCTGGAATTGGAGGAATGACGTAGTCAGGACATCGGTTGGAGGAGGATGTTGGTGGACTGCTTGAATGGCCGGATCCCCGAGAAGCCTTAAGTCCCCGGAACAGCTGGAACGTTGAGCCGGATCCCCGAGAGGCCACGACATCGAAATGGCACCGTGTTGGAGCGGACCGCTTATTGAGGTCCTCGGATGGAAGCCATCAAAATGGAAGGACGTCCAAATGGTTAGAAGTGGAGTTGAGAGCAGTGGTGGTAGGGCACTTTCTCGGTTGGAATAAGTTTCTTGGAGTGGCAGAGAGAGTTTAGAAAGGTTGAGTTGGAGGACGGAGTGCAGAGGAGTGCGCTCAAAGCAGCCAAGAGCAATGACGTCTATCGGCAGTGAGGCAGGAGTTGAAAGTTTGGATAGAAGCGGGTGCTTCACTTTCAGGAGCTGAGAATTGGATAGAGGCGGTTGCCTCAAAGTCAGAGGACGAGTTGTGGCAGAGTTCGCATGAGAAACTGGAATGGAGGAGGTAAGATTGGCTTTGAGGCGAAACAATCCGATTACCACAGTGTCGAAGAGGTCCCGTAAGGAATCGTACTCTTCGTACTGGGCGTCGATGGCTACTTCGTCCTCGGGTCGAGTGTTAAAAAGATGGTTGACGATTGAGTCGTGATAGAAAGTGAGGTGCTTCCAGAGGATGTTGGCTGAAGTGAATTGAGATGCTGTAGGAGGTGCCTCTTGTAGAGGGCTTGAAGGCGAATTTGAGCCGCGATGTTGGATTTTGCCATGTTTGGAATAGGAAAGGAGGGAAGGAGGATGCCCAACACTGTACCCCAGTGAGTCGTCTGGTCCCAGGATTCCAACCAGCGAGGTAGCCGATTGGGGCGCCAGCCGTCAGGGGAACCAATATCCCAGTCTTCGGACTGCCCATAAGCGGACGCCACATACCCTTAGTGGCTGGAGAAAGGACCTAGACTCACTATGTGAAAAATAGGCATGGGAAAACACTCTTCGCGTGCTTTGTAGACCTTAATCAATCAGACCTTTGTGCGAGTTCTCAAATTTTTGTACTCTCAGGCAACTGCAAAAGTGAAAACTTCTGCGGGGGATTCAGCAAGTTTTGAAATTTTCAAGGGTCTCCTCCAAGGAGAGTCCGCAAGTCCGGTTTATTCAATGGTAAGGTGCACTCATATGAAAAATCTTCTCAAATCCTTAGGTATGAAATGGTTGTGGTTGGAAAACTCTTACAGCATTGCCTCTTTGAACAAAAAAACTTTCCTCGCCAAGTTGAGGAGCAACCTGGGTCAGACGGACCTGAAAAGCGCAAAAAACTCTTCTTCGATTCCGCACTACCATAGCCTAGCAAAAGGTTTTTTTTTTGCAGAGAAGTTCTACTTAACCAGCAACCTCCCAAAGTACGCTGTGACCAGGATCGCCCAACTAAGGTTGTCCAGTAATTCCATTCTGAACAACGGGACTTGGGTAAACCTAGGTGCCTTCCAAAATGTTGACTGCAAACTTTACGGTTTACCGCTCTCTTTTCAATATGTTTTGGAGGAATGCGGCGCGGACTCCAGAGAAAGAGAAGTACTCACACGAGGGATGCCACACACTGACTCCAAGCCCGCCATTGAACTGCTGGTCGACTCTCTGACAAATTTCCCGGCTGACAACCCCACATACAGAAAACTCCATGTCTTCCTCAACCGGGTGGTTGGACTATACCAATAGGAATAACTCGAGGCGGACAATGCAAAAGAAAAATGAACTTTGACTCTGACTGTTGGAAATTTTCTCTGGAACCTGATCTAATTTTAATTTTAATCTAATATTGACTTTTATTCTACTCTTATTATTTTTTAAACTAAAGATAAGCTAGTATTACGTATTACGTATTAATGAACGAGCATGTACATGTTGATATGAGTGAGCCTAAATCAAATAAACTTGATTGAATTAAGTTGAAACCATTAAAATCGAAAAACAAAACGCTGACGCTTTCAAAATAGCGAAATAACAAAATAGCGAAAGTCAAATCTTCAACGTTTTCTTGAAATTGGTTTCGCTTCGAATCTAATATAACGAAATTTGGTATGATAGTGTAAATTAATAAAAAAAAAAATAGTTGTTTGGACCACTTTTTATACTAAATAGGCTTTTCCTCGTACAATGTATCAGTTGGCAGTGTTGGCCTAGTGTTTTAGAACTTCTGTTCCTCTTCCCTAGCCATACTGAGAAAGGGGGTTCAAATCCCCCGATCAGCCACAAAAAAGTATTTGCTATTGGTATTTTTCTTAAAGGAATTACCCTGCTTCTGACTGTGTTTGCCCGTATCGCCGTGAGTAGGCATCTACAGGCAGAGGAAATGGAAATTTTTCGATACGTATCCCAACAGCCTTATCAGAATTCAGAAGACGATCCTCATTTGTATACATGCATGCTAATGAGTTTTTATCCTTCCACATCCCTACCCACTCCCTTACAAGTTGACCAGTGGCTCCGCGGGAATGCCCAATAACGCTCAGAACTCAAATTATTATTATCAACGCTCTTAATGGAAGAAAAATTCTTCCTTTGGAAAGGCGTAAGTTAATTTTGAACCTTTTGCATTGTGTCTTCCAGATCCATGATGCTGATGGACGGGTGATTGGTGTCACGGGAGGGACATCGGCAACTATCAAAAGTGGCACGACCACTTACAAGGGGATTAAAACCATGTTTCCACCAATTGGAGTGTCCGCTACGACCAAATGTCTCTTTGTTGGTAATGAGTACACTACTCGTAAGCTTTTCATCGTTTGCATTATACTTTATACATATTTTTATCACTCTTTTTTGCGTTTAAAAATGGATTACTTTGTTTAGTTCAAGAAAATGGATCATCTGCAATCAAACATGCGGTGCACAGTGATTACGTTTTTGATTATCGCCCTCCTTATTGGCGGTGGGTACTCATTTACTATGATGTGATGTAATTCCATGGCACTGTCTACATCAAAAGAAAAAAAATCAGAGCAGGAATTTTAAGCTTTTTTTTGTATGCTTACCCAAGCGTGAAAAATTAAAATGTACGATCTTACAATTCCTCATACTTCATGGTTATGTTTGGGATACATGTTTATTAACACAAAAACAATTCGGTTGTAATACCGGAGAATGGTAATATTTATATTAGGTACCTTTGTCATAACAGGCATGTCCGATGTGCCTTAGTATATCCACAGTTTGTAGGTTTTTGAACGTATTAAATGCATACAGTATGAATATGTATTATACAAACGCACTGAATGCTACCTTTTGTATTTTTGATTCGATATTTTTACGCAATTGTTCTGTGCATGCAAATCTTTTTAGAAGATAAACAACGTTAATTTTTAGAATCTATGAATTGTAAAAAAAAATGCTTGCGTGCGAAATACACTAATACCGAAACAAAACATTGTAGCGGAGACTATCAACGGGAAAAGTAACTTATTATAGGCGGCGACAGATTGGAGAAGAGATATAAATGTATACAATTATAGAAATAAAGTTATATCTATGTACGTGATATAATAACCCTACACCGAAAACTACATTGATCATTCCAGAGAGTTGCAGAGTATATCTGCACAGAGGGCTGATTAAATTCTCCATAGCAATAGGTAGAGAAAGGGATCTATCCGATACAAAATATTGAAAACTGAATACGATCTTAGCAACAACCACCAAACACCTAAAGACTTTTTTTCATTTTACAGTTTTCTTTTAGAAAATCAGATCAATCAAGTAAAATTATTACCTCACAATTAGTTGGTTGTAATTAGTTAAAGGTCATAACGCCAAATACTCATCACCCCGAAGGCCACCCATCCATGAAGCAGTTCAAGGGCTAAAAAATCAGAGTTTCGGATTCTTGGTCATGTATTTTATGTGTTAATAAAGCAATTCAATCGTGAATACTGGTTCAAAACTTACAATCTAATAATTTGTCTCTTGGGCTACATTTTACGTGAACTACAAAACAGTAAATTTCGGATAAATTTGTTATGGAATATGATCGCATTATAATTGGTATCTGGTTATGCTTATAATTAGTTTTTCCATGAGAAACAAAAAGTCGTTTTGGCTAAATATTCAAAAATGATTTTGAAGGATTAAAAAAACAATTCTTCAAACATAGTTAACATGCTTACATGATGTAGCATTCTGTAACACATGCTTACATGATGTAGCATTCTGTAACACATGCGCTCTTTTACATTTGTAAAAAAGCCATACTGCCTCCAATTGCTTTGTAATAAAATTGTAGGAAGAAGCATCCAATTATAAAGTACTGTGTGACATTAAATTTAGTGTGCAATGCTTCAATCTAAAAGAGGGATACGTAATGCAATATTTGCTGCTATCATACGATTGTCATTTATTTACGTTATAATGTTGTATAATTATAATTTAATGTTACACTGGAAGAAGAGAAGAGAAACAGTTCAAGCTTGAACAATAAAGGCAAAAATCTTTTATAAAATTGATGGAATAATTTTATTCATTTTTATTTCAATAAATGTTCTGTTAAATTTGACGGTTAGTTTAGTAGGTTTGGAAAATATTTAATGCGCTATTTACTGTAACTAGCGTAAAGCTTATGGTCCGCCAAATTGGTTATTTTGAAAGCGTTCTTAGCAAAATCCAAACTCCCTTTCAATGTAACCAGAAAACTTGTTGTAAACCTTTATCGTCATTACTTTACTTAACAGCCTAACAAACCGCCCTAGGACAACATGATTTTAGTATTATTTGGGTCTCATGTCCTAGGACAGGCTTCCTTGGCTACTCTTAAGTACAATAAATTCTTAACAGCAAAGGCCCCCTTATTTCAGTCTTTTAAAATTTTTTAATGCTTTCAAAGCCAATACCTGATCTGGAAATTCCTTCTTTCAATTTAAAGCAATATAACGAAAGACATGACGGATTTGCGTTTCCGTTCATGCAAATTATATGAAGGAGTACTTGTGCCACTTGCTCTTGTTGCATTATTATTAAGTTATTTTTTACGGTTTTTTGGTGCATGGAGATGATTATTTGAATTTATTTCGAAGTTAGACTTCCTATTTGTAGTATATATTTTCATATAACCAGCCTAATTCTGACAACAAGCTTGCTCAATTACGATTAAGCAATATTAAAATAGTAACCGTGTAAGTAAGTATTGTTGAATTAATACTATGTATCATATGACGATCAACCTTGTCAAGAGTACCGCAGCGAAAGTGACATGGTCTCAATGCTGCAATTCTTTTGTATAGATATCTGCTCCTATTACCAATCCTTCTTAGCTTCTTGGTTTGCTCTTTGGAGCTTGCATACATAGACGATGTTCCTGCGAGGCAAATGTTCAAGAACGCAAGTAAGACGGTCACGATGTTGAACACTGCAAATGACAATGTCGAAACTTGATATTGTATACAAATTGCGTAGCCAAGGGAGCAAGCCACTGTTGCCACAAATGCAAAAGATCCCAAAGGAATTATTTGAAAGTCACTACAAATGTTTGAAAAGATATAGATACTCCGGTATCGTCTAATCTCATCTACTAAGACACGAAATTCACCGGTCGTCAAAACCCTGTAGTCGAATCGTTTTGGAGATAACCATATTTTCATGCAATCGATGACAGGAAGCATGCTCATTACGTATTGTAGGTATTTGAAAGTTGTCAAGTAGCCTTGTATAACAAAAACAATGAGTGCCATTGCGATTTGCATTATTGGAATATACATGCTGTACTTAATATCACGTAAAACCAAGTCACAAACAGCAACGGATAGGAGGTAGACATCGGTGGAATAAAAAAGAACCGAAAATATAACAAAGATAAAGACCGAGAGTTGTGCGCCGAAGTAGAAAATTGGATAAATAGGATTATTCAGAACATTTGTTTGTATATAATACGAGTTTCCTAAAGTTTGAAATTGCATGTTACTATTTTCAATTAACATTGTTCTACATTATGCACAGGCTCTTACTTGTCCTTTGGTTAACGAAGTTTAAAAATGTATTGATCACTTCAAGTAGCGATGCCCCTTTGGATATGTCGTTGATGTCAAGGCTCACGCTATGAGCGGTTATGCAAGATAGAAAGAGCAATATTACTGTGAGTTGAAAATTTAGCTCCGCCTTTTTGTTGATGTAGGCAAGAATCAACAGTGCTAGAAAGCAGGAAACATCAAGTGACAAAATTAGGAATGCAAATTTATAGTAGTGTTTGGGGAGATCCAAAATAAATGCACTTTTGTCTGCACACCATTTTAAGTGGGTTTGGTAGGTCTGATGTGACTTTTTCACAGAAATAATCAAAAATTTCAAAATACTTTCCGGCAACATTTTGTACTCGGTGTTTGTCTTTTTGTCTTACAAGAAAATGATCCTGCTGGATAGTGAGGTTATGGCGTTGCGTTATATAAATGTTTCACAAGCTCTCAAAGTAATGGAAACATAATGAACTGAAGAAAATATGAATTTCGTTATGTAAGTATTTTGATGGTAATGGTAATATTTTGACAGAAACGGAACGGAATTCGGCTTGTTAATATTTGGGAATTGAGATTTCCATTGCGCATAATACAATTAGAAACCGAAATGTTTCATAAAACGCTGCTTGAATAAAAAACACAATTTAAAATTTGAAAGTTGAAACTGAGGAATAATCAGTGTAATACATTTATAGCCCGAGCCGTTTGTATGTATGTCTCACGATAACTTGGAGAAGGAGATGTCCAACTGACATGAAATTTGGTACACATGACGTATGTCATAAACCCGAGTTCAAAAATGGATCAGATTGGGTCAATCTTTTTAGGTAAAATAATTTTAAATTTATGTCAGTAGGAGGCCACAAATGAAAAATTGTTTATTAAAAAAAACGTATCACACAAACAAACAAACACAAAACGGTATCGTAGTCAAGTTGTAAAGTTTGTTTAGGCCCACAATTAAGACATGACAAACCGTATTATAGTTAATTGTTAGTTGTCATTAACAATAAACAAACCCACTCACGCTATTATCAGGCGCACATTACCTTGACTCGTGGAAAGTAAAGCTGTACTGATACGTATTACTTATTGACTTTTTTGTTAGAAACAGAACAATGGTATTTGGAAACTTTACTTTTATCTTTATAATATAGTTACGCCGGTTGAACTTGTCGAACCCCTACGTTTTCCGTACCGTTTCGTCGGCGAAAGGCGTCAATTTAAGTCAGTAAATGCCGATTGTAGTCATGTATGACTTATACCGCTATTAAGATTTGGAAAGCTTAAAAGGTTTTACCTTTGGCCCATGGAAAGTAGTTGCCACACTTTGTGAGACTGGAAACACTATAAAGGCTTCTTATATACTTTTAAGTGATTTATATGTTTTAGTTTAAGAGCAACTCACTGTATCGTAAAAATTTAAAATCTAACTGCGCTAGTTATGAATGTACTTAGTAAACTTGTAGTTTTTTAATAATTCCAAACTTAAACATATTTTACTTTATGTTAGCTAGCAATGCAGTGGAAATGTCTACATACGTTAACGCACTGGACGTTAAACGAAATCGTCTAACTACTGACAGAGCTACTTAAATGTTCAACTGGAAGACATAAAATTTTTTTTCCTACTAATGACTTAACTAGCAGACACACTTCTGTCGTAAAATGCCGCCACTGACTTTTTCAAATTTGACTCGAATCGACGTGGTAGGCTCGATGTCGTTAACGTGACAATATAATGTCTAAAAATACTCTGTCCCAGGGTTGAAATATTCAAAGTTTTATATTTCCCACGACCCGTAATCCGGGGGGTTAGGAGCCTTGTCATAATTTGGGTAGGTGTCGGGACCGAGTCCCGGGAGCAGCACAGTAAATCAGTGGTGGTGTGGTAGTGGAGATTGGAAGCCTGGAAAGTTGCGGTCGTGGAGGCGGAACATAGTATGCGTATGCAATGAAAACTTAATTATTATTCTGAATATTTAGAATTATTTTCATGCGTTTTGAAGAAGTAAAGCAAAGTTCTTCACAATTACTTTTTGTTCAGTTGGAATAATTGTAAACAAATATATCTTCGAAGTTTGTCATATCCATACAAAGGATACAAAGGAAACAAATTAGAACAATTATTAAGTAAAATCGAAAGCATAAAAGGACATAACAATAAAGCCTATTTTATTGTCGCATTCTATTCACAAGCTTTTGTTAATTTTTCCAAGAAAAAAAAGAGATGCGCGACAGCCTTTAATGCTGTATGAATGAATTTTATGCTGTATGAATTACCTCGTTTGAAAACATGCGGGCCTTGCATTTCAAAAGGTGCCAAGTTCTAAAGCAATGTAGCTTCTGCTTGCTCTACAAAAATTGTAAGTAACATTACATGGAGACTCGATCGAGTACAAAAGCAAAGTAGCAAAGGTCAAAATAGTGCAGATCCTCAATGTAAAAAGTAAACAAATATTATATTTTGAAATTTTCATATATTTGGGTTAGAATGTGGCTTAATTTACTGCATCGTTTGAAAAAGAAAAATCGCAAATCTCTCTTAGATCGCATAGAATTACACCCCACTGCACATTGTGCAATAAACAGTTAGCATGCTGCATTCAAAGAACCTCTCTCTTTTGATCTGAATCATCAACAGCTATAAATCAGTTCAAGTTCAAATAAAAGTCATGTTTTATTGATTAATAAAAAAATGTAGAATAACTTCATGCAATAACTCTGTTCCTGTGTGCTTCAATATTACAAAACAAATACAAAAAATTAACAAAATTCTATTTTGTTTCGTAATAATATAATTAGAATTATATTATTAGGTAACCAAAAGTTAGTGCGCGCATTAATCGCGTAGTTGGCATCATTATTTCTAAACGTTAATTTGATGGCATCAATTCTTGAAAAAGCTTGTTTTTCATCAACAAATACAAATTATTATTACTTCTCAAAGCAAACTCAGTCAAAAAAAATCAAAGGGAAAGTTAGTTTTCAAAACAAAAATCAATGTGAACTGCAAATATAAAACTGCAGGTATTCTAGGATATAAGTCATATCCTTTTGTACAACGTAATAAAGTATAAACTATTTAATTCATGTTTATATAAAAAAGCCTACCTTCTAAAGCCTAATAAATCTAACCTTAATGCTTTCCAGAAACTATTTGAACTTAAAAGAACACACTAAAAAGAGCAACAAACATGCTTCCGCTACTTTTCTAGACTGATTTAGAAAGTGTAGCAGAAGTACATTCAAGAACCAAAACTACTCTCATGAACACATTGGTTTTTCGCATCAGATAGTCACAGCACCTGGAACTTTGCAGTTGAATTTAAACTTTTGTGTTAATTTAAACTTGCTTATCTGTTTAACTGAATCAGGGCTACTAAGATATGGACGTAACTCAATCTACCATAAAATCTACTATATTTTTTATTGTTTCTACATCTGTTTTGATTTACTTCAACTTTAACTGATTGATTTCAACTTTGATTTTCTGTGAATTCATTTTGATTTACTTTGATTTTAGTAAATCTGTACTTTGAATAATTTTGAATTTACTTGACTTGTACTTTTCCTTATCATAATTGCAGCAAGCACGTAACACCGCTCCTCCACCGGTAGTCATACAGATTGAAGCAGGAGATACGTTGACCACCGTTCTGAACCGCATCATCCATCCAGAGGAGAATGGACCCGAATACAAGCATGTATTAAGCGTCTTCAAGGGCGCATGCGCCCTCGAGTACAAGGCATCCATATGCTGCGAGGATAGCTTGACATTGCGTACTCTTAACTCTGAAAACGAAGTAGTTGAGGAACTGCAAGGCCCAAACGTAATGGACTATGTGTGCTGCTCTCCTGGATCCAATGTCCAAATGTTCTCAAATGGCGCAGAAGTGCTTAGCTTCACCTACAAGTCCGTC
>JAQFYP010001800.1:0-14347 GCA_034694865.1 Bilobella braunerae
CTGCTCTGTATGTGCCTATAAAGAGCCTCATGGGCGTTTCGCCCGATTAGGGCTTTAAGAAACCTTTAAATAAATAATAAATAAATAAATTGTAGATTTTGGTGACTGTAACAAAAAACCTAGTAAGCTCGCAGTTGCTTACCTTACGTTTAGTTAGCCCTACTCGCAAAAAAATTGCCACAGAAGTTCTAAGCAAGGTTTACTTGCCTATGAATTTCCAAACGGCTATTTGCATCGAGTGCATCAACATGATGCCCAACAGTAGTTAACCAAAAAGTTACACCAAATTTGATTCACCCAAACCTACAATGCAATCAGCATTTTGCGCCGGAAATTAGATCTCAAGTACGAGAATTTGTCTTAATTTGATGTCAAACTTACTCGTACGAACAGATTCTAACTTTGATCCTGAAGCCTCCACGAGTCATGGGTCTTAGCTTACAAAATTTGACTACGCATTTTAATAATAATATAGCTTATAACCTAAAGAACAATTAAAAATTAAAGCCTAATAGCTTAAAGGGAGCGTCCCCCAAGGTACTCCTTAGAACGCCTTGCTTTGAAATTATAATATAAATTAAAGAGTTTTTGGAAACAAAATTTTCTTTCTGCTTGCAGGAATTTTTCTGCACACAAAAAAAAACTGTAAACTTTTGTACGTTACCATATATTTCCAAGTTACTGTGATAGCACCGTGAAAATATTGAGGTATTCGATCCGAGACCAGGCACCTATTTCATGAATTTTCAATTTTACCTGTATTTATATTACAAACGCCGCCTAACCTTCAGTGATGGCAAGTTTTTAAATTCATGCAAAAGGATTAAAAAAAATTGTAAAATGAGGGAACAAATCTTTTTTATAGTGCTTGGGAAATGTGCTTCAAAAAGTTTTTGTTTTTATTTTATTCTGTAGCATTTCTAAATTAGAATTTGCAGTTGCCCTAAAATTGTTTTTTTTTAAATAATTGGGATTTATAAAGGGAACATTGCCTCACCCGTCCACAGGATCTCTCACGAAATTGAATGTGAATGAAAGGCTTTATAATAGGCAAAAAGTCATCAAAAGTATAAAATTTTGCACAGAATTGAGACGGTTGTTTGGCGTGTAGCATGTGTGGACGCTGCAACCTTATTTAATATTGAGAAAAAAAATTTCCTTAAAATATATAAAAAAAAATTCAATTTCCTGGAAAAAGTGTGATGCAGAAATGCGCTCCAGCGTTGTTGCGCAATTTTATCAAAACGTAGGAATATAAAAAATACGACAGGAATCTAAACAGTGAGCTGAATAGCACGCATTTGGGTTTTATTGAGGAATACATTCTGAAATTTTTAAAGTATAAATATATTTATAAAATGTTCCAAGTAATTATGTGATAATTTAATTTGACATAGCAATAATCTTGGCATTGTTCATATCAAATAAATTTAAGACGTTTTAGCGTTTCCTTATAAATAATTAGCATATTCAAGTTTAAACCCGCGAATTTTAGTAACGCTTATAAATAAATTTATATAACTTATACATGAATTAGAATTTAACAAAAATATGAAATATAAAAATTATAGTGTGTAGTATAAAATCAAAATAAATAATACAAATTGTAATCTAATATATACTTGTTTATCTCCCAAGCGATGTTTTTCTCTGATTCGATTTTCCAATGAGTAGACACTCTAGACAACTACCTTTCAGACAGAATGTTACAGAATTATTTAAACAATTTTAAGGCCAATATGAGGAACTATTTAACGGGAAATGGTTTCTGTAAGTATTAAAAAATTTGTTTCCCGCTTCGGTTTCCGGAAGCGTGCAGAACGGAGGTTATTGAAGTTACTGTAGTAGTATTTACAGTAAATTTACGGCTTTTCTGCGTTTATTTATGTTAATAAAATTATGTTTTATTTTGAAACATTTAAAAAAGTAAGCAAAAAATACCACAATTATCATAGCACATTAAAATTTTACGAATGTTTTTAAAAGAATATAAACATCTACAGTATCAATTAACATTATCAATTGCCAAAAAATGAAATAAATCACGTGACATTAATTTTAGCAAAATGTAATTTTAACTCTTGGCAACGTTTTAAAATGTAGCCGAAAATATAAATAAATTTTATTTCGAGTATCTCGCTTTACTCTTATGGATTGTCAAAATGTAACAAACAGAAATTACCAACCTTAAGGAACATGCTAAAAATTAGGAGGTCGCGGCGCATGGACGCATTGCTGGTGCTTAACTCTGTTGACAGAAGCGGTTGCTACTGCACTTGCAATTAGAAATAGAAGTGCAGGATGCAGACATTGTCAAGTTGAAGGACCTGGCGCATGGTGAGGTGGGGATAACTGTAATTTAACATTGTTAACCTAGGCGTTAACATTTGTTAACACAAATGCTACCTATGTTGTCACGCCTGAACAACACTGACCGTGATTCATGAGCCTAATTGGCGAGAATTTCAACCTGGAAGGTTCTACAAGTCTATGCCTTTTCTAAAAACGTTTTTCAGAGTTAAAAAAAAACGAAAGGTTTTTTGAAAAAGTGTGTACTATACGACTCAATTCGTCTTCAAAATAAGAAAGCTGAAGTGCGAATCAGTGCTTGTTTAATTAAAAAAAATCAATCAATAATTCGATCAGGGAAAATATTGAAGAAGATCAAGATCACTCCACTACGTCATCGTAAAGGATTCTGACTACCTAAACTATGAAGATGCATTGTTGGTAAATTACAAATAATAGTATTGATTTACTTCAATAAGTATCTGAAGTATTTTGAGAGGCCACTGATATAACATACGCTGATTTCATGGGTTCAAATTCTTTTTTTAGTATTTTCAGGTCAAAAAAAGCCTTAGGAAACGTCATTTCAAAAGGACACTTACATTTTGGACCCAAGCTATCGGCTCCAGCTTTTTCTTGTGTACGTTCTTATACCAAGATTTATTTAAAAAATGTTCCACCGTTTATTCCTTTTAAGGAAATAAACAAGGTCTGTCCAAAGTATGGTATTCCTAAAAACAATGTTAAGGCTACCTCATGCTCGATTCAAACTTTTTCTTTCTCTTGTGAATTTATCGCTGTACTTTTGGTAACAAAAAACTGTCGTAAGTTATGTCAGTCTTAACGAAAAGGTTCTCTTTCTTTTTATGATGCTTAACTAATTGTTATGACCACAGCCCATATTCTGGACTCTTTCTCAGGCCCTCTCTGGCCCCTTGAGGACTGACTATTAAGATTAGTTTTATTCTAGAAAATGGTAGAACCAACTGGAATATTCTAGGTAGTTCTCGACTTACGAAATTAGGAATCCAAAACCCTATAAATAACTTTAGTTTAGTCAAGTCAATGATCAGTCTTCATCCAACACACCTAAGAGAAACTTTCTTCTGAATAAACCTTTTTTTTACTTTTCTGCTTAAATATCCAACAAAAACAATGTCCTAAATTGTCATTTTTTAAGCAAGAACTTATACGTTAAGTTGTGACACAGTACCTCAAACATGCTTTAACTGTCATGAGCCTTACCATGTATCTAACAGATGCCATTTAAAAAAACGATTATGTCCAAAACATAATCTTCACTTGTCACGGTGCAACTTCAGGTTAAAATTCATCTTTAAAAACAAGCAGTAACGTTGTTCGTAAGAATACTGGTACAGAACTTTCTGGTTTACAAAAAAATAATGACTGTCAGCTGTGGTTGCAAAATTACAAGTACGTGATCGTTTGTCGTAAACTTTAGATGAGTCCAAGTGGAGAAAAGAGGAATCAAGCGAAAGGGTACCACCGCGTAAACAAGAGACTCAAACTTCAGAAAAAATTTTACATTTAACGTTTTAAAATTAAATCGAATATTTACCTTTTTACTAATTAAATTCTAAATGGTAAGTCAATTAGTAAATCAACTCATCTCAATTTATTCATCTCACTCTCTCTTTCATTTCAGGTTTAAAAAAAGAAGAGTAACAAGGCCAAGTAGGTTCTGGCAGAAGAAGATGAATACGATTCTGAACAACAGCAGCAGCAGTCGTCAACTGGCAGACCGAAAATTAAGTCAACAAAAAGCACATGCGCCGTCATCCCAATGCAAATTCCCTCCGGGCAGGCGCAGGCGCCGTAACTAGACAATTAATTAATTAATAATCGTATTGATTAATAATTATTATAGAATTGACTAGGTCGAATTCAGTGATGAATCAGTATTTTTTCTGAACTCCAATTCAAAAGAAATTGTAAAGTAGTAAATAATTGTATAAATTTGTTTTATCTGTGAGTACATATAAAACCATTACGAGTTTATACTTTTTTGTTTGAAGAGAAAATAAGTTCCGATTCCTTGTGAAAGTATTCCATATCCAACTGTGAAATGAAGTTAGAGGTGGTGATGACTAATGATGAGAGAAATTCATTAACTGATGTGCCAATAAATAGTTAGCCAAAGTCCATGTTCTTTCCACTTTCCCAATGAAGCCAGTGCAGTGCCAGTCCTAAGAGTTGTTTCCATTGTGTATGTAAAGCCGTCGTATAAATCAAGTTGTAAATCCAGGAAATCAGTCGAGTGTGAAGCGGTTATGGACTTGTTGATTGGTTTGTGTGAGAATCATTTTAATAAAATATATTAAATAATTATATTATTCATTATATTATTAACTCATCTGATTGTCCAGTGTCCGGTTCTTTTTAACAGTGTTTTCAAATTGCTTTTTTTCATTGAACTAAACAAATTGGAAATTCTAAAATTTCCAAATTCAAAAATCACTCACAGTCACACATTTGGGCACTTTTTAAAAATCAAAGTTTTTCAATTTAGAGAAGGCAAATATCGCTATAATCTGAAACTTAGAAGGGAAGAAATTGAAAGACAATGCGGTAATTTATTATTAAAATGATTCCATTAACTAGAAATTAAACTCAAACTTGAGAAAAATTAAAAATTAATAAAAAATTAATTTTACTTAAAGGCTAAAGAAGCGGAAGTGGAGATTAACTACCGCTTACATATGCAACATTTGGATAGGAATTCAGCATCGCTTGAAAAGCGTCTAATCTATCAAATTGCAAAAATTCTCATGGAATTCTCCGCAGAGGAGGCGGAGTCACAACGGCTGGATGAAGTAGCTTTGTTTGAGTGTGGAAAACTAGGAATCACAACACCACAAGTTCCTCAGGAAGATGACTTTTCGTTTAATTTAAGCGACACCCAAGAATTCAATACAGATTTAGAGCCACATTTAACAAATGATGTAGGGATCTTAACCAAAATTAATTTAGATTGTATAGAGTCTAACAGGGTTCCTAAAGGTTTACTGACCGCATTAGAATCAGGGCATAGTATCGTTGACAAGTCAGAGCCACCCCAAGTACCCTTCTCGGCTCCTGGCCAAACTCCAGGACCGTCCAGCGCTTCTAGCCCAGGGAAATTAACTACAGAAAACTTGAGCCCTGAAATTTTAAATTGTAAATTGTAAATTTTCTTTGTAGTCCAAATGCTTTACTCCACGTGCTCGAACTGGCATTTTTTGTTTGTCTAGTAAAATATTACAATTTATTTATTTGCAAAATTACAAAACATGACGAGCTGTAGTGGCATTGAAGAATGCCTGGAGAGTTTACAGAGGAACTCTTGACAAGAAAATTGCTAAACAAATTGATACTGAAGTAATTGATGAGGTAAAATTCAAAAATTTAAAAAATGTTACAGTTAAATACTAAATGAACCATTTCAGGTTGAAATTCTAAGTTCCGAGGAAGATTGGGATTCGCCCATATTAGTACATCCAGCAACATCAAGAGAGGAGGAGATGCACCAAAAGAAACTCTATGAGCAAGTGAAGGCAAAAAAGCTGCGCCAAAACTCAATGAGCAATTGGATGCGGAGACGAGGATGCTAGGTCTTATCGCTTTAGCGTACAGATTTTAACGGCGGCATTGCGTAAGTAAATTTTAACTGTTTTTACGACATATGTTTTAAAACAAATTTTAATAGGTCTATGGAGAAACATTGGACAATCTCTTGGCCAACAATAATTGGATGGAATATTTGGAAGGAATGCGGACTTTTGTTAAAACTGAGCCTCGTCACACTCTGTTATTCAAATCTAGACAGGAAATTGAGTTTATGATTCTCGAGCATCTTAGTTTGACAGATAATCCTATTACGGGGTTATTTAATGTTGTCTTAAAAAATCTCAAGGCTTTCGAAAGAACATATGAAAAAAAAATGATGTTGAACAATTCAAAATTTACGATAAGATTACGGTTAGGGTATTGGGCGAGGTGTTTATTGGAATTGCGTTTCCTATTTATTTAGATGCAAAGATAGATCTCGATAATTATTTTGTACCTACAAAATAAAGCTTACCTTTTTGCATTTCATTTGAATTGGAGTCCAGACTTCATTTTTCCAAATTGCGTTTCTTGCTTCTTTTAAAATAACGACAAGAGTTTCTTTTGAATAAATTGTCCCGGTGTCTGGGCTCTCAATCATCCAGGTTTTGTAGAGTTTGATTTTTTTTTGAAATTTCAAAGTTGATTTTTCCAGAATGTATTTGGTTTTCCTGTCGACGAACAGAATGAATTTTGCTAATTTGATTTGTTTTGGAAGCCTGGTAGGGCCAGACGCCAATACTTGAAGAAAGCAGTCTTCAAGTGAGTGGAGTGAGTTGTGATCTGAGATCTTTGCTGTTCTAACTTTCTTCTTAATCATGTCCGCTGACATGATTTCCTGGATGTGTCCGGAGTGGAAGGAAATGTCGCAAAGTACAACGGCCCTTTTAAGGTAGAGTTAATTTAGGTCGACTGCTGAATCAAAACTAGAAGGCCATCGCCTCAAATCGTAAGTATTTATACCCAATAGGGTCACTTGGCAAAAGTCGTGGGAAAGTGGGCCCCTGGGGCTAAGGGCTGGAAAAACTGTTAAAACAAATCAAGTCCCTTGCCGCGTGCCGATGATTTGATTAATCGTTGACTTGCTTGTGGGAATCGCATTCTGGACTAATTTTAAAGTGTCCAAGGGGCAATGAACAATCATTGCTAATAAACACCCGATTTAAGTCAATTGATCCTAATGACCGCCGCTGTAGTCTAAAATGGACGGGTTCATTATTCAAAAATTTTGACGTGGGAAGTCCCACAATTTTTGTTTGAAGGCCAAGCTCTTCTACATGAGTTTTGAATTGCCCGTGTCGTAAATTTTCCAACGCCCATTGTTTATGCAGACCGCTGCACTTTAAACTTTCAACAAAAGAGAATACTATGTAGTGGAAATGAAGTAGCCCTTTTTAACGTCCAAATTCACAATTTTAAATACACCCGGCCTTCCAGCATTTTGACAATCAAAAAGATGGCTTGATTTTTCCAGTTGAGAAAAATCAAAAATGGGTGCCAATTTTTTTAACTTTTAAATAAAGTCTCCATTTTCATCTGCATATCATCCCAGGTAGCAATTTATATTTACCAATACTAGTTGCATTTTGTTGTCAAATGTGACGTTTATGTAATTGTACAATACACACTTGGAAAGGCTGTAAATTACAAAGCCAATTAGCTTCAAGTTTTTTCCACTTGCCTTTTTCCTCTTCATTTGGAAAAGGGCAGAATCTTTGTCAATTATAAAAGTGTCTTGTGCAAGAGAAGTAAATTTTTAGGTAATCTAGAGAGAACTGGTCCAACACGTCAAAATCTTGAACCAATTCATTCACTTTGTCGCAAATTATTGCAAATTATAGTATTTATAATTCATATTCTTTTCACGATGAATTATACCGACACTTGGTTTATTGTCTTACAAACGTCATATCCAATACAGTCAAATGTCATTGAAATGTAATTGCGTTGATCTTGAACGCTCTCAAACGTCGGCAAGTTGTAACCTGCGGCAATTTGATGCCAAAAAATTGGATCTAAAAAATTTTGACGTAATGTCTAATTAATACAGGATGTTTGTCCTGTTTACAATGGATGGGAAAGTACATTTTTAGTCGTCAAAAAGCCACTCACAAATCGTTAAGAAGAAGACAATTTCATAGGAAAAGAAGAAGAACCAAATTTTATCTCTATGCTTTCTGCCATAAGATGTTCATTAGAAAGTTTCTCAAACCCCTATGAGGAATTAAGAAAATCAGAGACAGACCTCTCAAGGATCATTACAACTCTAGGAATTATTCCTTAGAAAAGTGTTGTAATCTCTTGTAATCTCTTGTTGTAAATAGAGCGAATTTGAAATTTTTTGCAGTACATTTTGATATTGAATTAACAAGGGAAACTCCCATGGGTCAGCAACACGTCAGTTATCCGCCAATTCTTAAAGAATTATTGGTTTGAACGCATTGAACCGCATGTGTCCAGAAGGATGTCCAGAATTTTGTGGGCCCTTCAAGTGCCCGGTAACTAAGGTACTTGGATTTTCCAAGTTTAACTGACCACTTTTTAATTGGGGTCTTCCATAGGACGCCATTTTTGCAAAGATGATCAATTTGTACTTGGTTACCAAAATTTTTAAAAACATTTAGACGCTTGCACTTCATTTCAGATCCTCGAATTATGATTTTCCTCCATGTGCAATGTGCAAGCGTCTAAATGTTTTTCAAAATTTTGGCAACCAAGTACAAATTGATCATCTTTGCAAAAATGGGGTCCTATCGGAGACCCAATTTAAAAAGGGGTCCTTTAAACTTGGAAAGTCCAAGTACCTTAGTGACCGGACACTTGAAGGACCCACAAAATTTTGCACATCCTTCTAGACACTTGCGGTCAGTTTAAGACTTTGAAAACAGAAATCGACTGACAACTTTTTTAAATATTGGTCCTCGAATAGCGTGACCTACTTCCCCCTCACACTGTATATCATACTACATATATTACTACATTAGACATTCTGTTTAAAGTGCTTCTTATACCTTATTATTAGGTGAGACTACTTAATGGAATTCAGTACATATATAGTTAAAAGATCTCAAACAAAATTCATCCAAAGTAGTTTATAGCAAATACTTCATACATAGAAACTAACCTCATATTTATTTATTTTAAATTTCTTTTAGACAATTTTAATGCTTTACTTTTAGAAGATATCACCATGTCTTAACCATGGCTCTAACTCAAATATCCGGTTTGCCTCGGCCTCAGACCTTCTGACCTTCACACACGTTGACTTCAATGTGACGATTGGCTCATACTGAAGGTAAGAGCCAATCTTGTGTTATAGAATTGGCCCAGCTTATCCTGTCACAGGTAGCTCAGTATATTAATATGGATGTCACGTTGGTTACCAAAGGATGATCTTATTCCTACTGGGTCAAACTTGCCAATTGGAGACATTGTCAACGCTGTTCGAGAACATTATCGTAATGATTTTCAAAAGTTAAAGAATTCTTTAAATAGCAACTCATAGAAAAAAAATTGTTTATTTTTAAACAACTTGTTTTGAATTGTGGCATTATCTTTAAGTGTTTAATATTACAGCTTCTGAATTCGGGAAAAGTAAAATATTCTCGTTGGATGGAAGCTGGATATTGAGCAGCACCATTTCAAGCTGGATGTGTTCAGTTAAAAAAACTTAGTTGTTGTCTCTAGTAATCATCGCCTATTCCCAATGCTGTTTCAGAATGCGACTAGGTATGTGCTAGTAGTACTTGTATACCATATAGGATTTCTGAGACAGGAAATTGTTTAGAAAATTTTGGATTTGAAGATCCACAAATTCTAGGTTCTAGGACAAGTGTACTGATTAGGGATCACAGACTCGAGTCTAGACACGGACTCGGACTTGAGAAGTCCAAGGATTCGTGTCTCACTCACGCAGACTCGGGGATACTCGAGACTCGAGCCTAATGACAAATATCCAAGCCTGTGTCCTCTACATTAATACATTTTATGTAATTCAAAGGGGGATGCGTTCAGAGCAGCTGAGAATGAACAAACAAGATTAAATCTTACGAGCAATTTCAACAATTTTCTGCTAACGCATTTTTCTGCTAACTTTTCCTGCCAACTTGACACACTTCTTCTGCAAAGGCATTTTTTGCAAAGTTTTCCTGCCAACTTGACACTTTTTTTCTGCTAACTTTTCCTGCCAACTTGACACTATTTTTCGGCAAACGCAATTGTCTGCTAAATTTTCCTGCCACTTGGCACTTTTTTCTACAAACGCAATTTTCTGCTAACACAATTTTTTGCTAACTTTTCCTGCTAACTTGACACTTGTTTTCTGCAAACGCAATTTTCTGCTAACTCATTTTTGTGCTAAAATTTTCTGCCAACTTGACACTTTTTTCTGCTAACTTGATACACCCGTCAAATATAGCTTTGATTTTCTTCTTGAAATGCTTTTCGAATTAGCAAAATTTGCTTCTATTTTTTGTAACTTTTCGATAGCAGAATTTAAACTTTGTTTCCACTCAACACGTTGCATCCTGGACCATAGAATTGCATTGAAGAGTGCGTACATAGAGAATGTCAAATAATTAACTTCAATTTAGTTCGAGCATGAAGTCCCAGAAAGAGATAGGGTCAATTGATTTTCTTGTTGTTGTTTTTTGAGTTCTGATTCTGTTCTAAGTTTGATTATTTTCTTTGCTCTGAAATATTAAAATATGTAATAAAGAATTGTTTTCAAACTCGACGAAACAAATCACCAATTCAAGTCAGTAATTTTAGAAACTAAAAAATGCGTCCAAACTTACGAAGCAAGAAGCAAAAGGAAGCTGAGAGTGAACGATTAATTATAAATATCAAAGTTAACAAGAGGACAAAGTACGCATTCGACAATATCAAGATCTTGAAGTAAGATTTTAAATTGTTGATATATAAGTGATATAGACCTTATCATTAAATGAATGAAATATTGAATTAGATTTTATAAAACTAAATCTAGAATGCTTGAATTAGTAGTTAATCACTTCAAATAATAATTAACTAGTAGTTTAGCAAGAAATCAGTTAATTTTAAGATCTCAGAAATCATAGGAAATTAGTGTTGCGAAAGAGTATTTTAGAATTAACGCTGTTAGGGAATAAGAGAATTTAAGGACCAAAATAATTAATGTTATAAATAATTAGTTAGAATCAGTGGAAAATTGTGAAATTGAAGTGGAGTGAAAGGAATAGGATATTTAGAAAAATAAAGGAAAGGGGAGATTTAAGGCTTATCATTGTAAAATAATAGCATAGGCCTAATAGGGCATTTCACACTTCAAACCCTTTCCAGAATTAGAGCTAAGGGAAGAACGCTAAATTAGCATTGTACGTATGATACTCTTTTGCTTAGAGACCACTATCCTAGATTATGCTGTAAAGAAGCGATCTTCAAATAAGTCAAAAAGTTGGAAAGAGCAAGTAAGCGATTTGATTCCAACCACTGAGAGCCCATGACAACAAGTAGGGGACCCTTCTCAAGAAGCGGGACTTAAGGGTCTCACCCCAAGAACCCCTAGAGTTAAGGTGACTGACTTCAGCCATCACCGCCACCCAAATTCAGTACGCTGAGACTGAAATCACCGCAAGCCACGCCCACCGACCCTTAAAAAGGTCACGCAGCCCTAGAATCGTGTTCAGTCTCCTGGCTACAGCTTACTCCTAAACTTGTATCAATTAACTCGAGAGTTCTTTAATTTTTCAATTCATTTCTAAATAAAAATTCTTGAAAAATCCAAAGTCAAGTTTTTAAAAAATTTCCACATTATTTCCAAACGAAGGAAGATCTTCTTCTGAAATCGACAGCATCAGCATTCAGCCACCCTCATCAAAGACGTTCATCCTCCCTGCCACTGCCGTTCTCACCACTTTTTCTCAAACTTCACACTCACCTCAGCCCTCCAAATCTTCAGCTATGACCATCGAGTTAGTCTTGTTGACCTTGTACTTCCTATTCCTACTTCCTCTCCTAATTTCTACTTGGGTCACGATTATTGAGCTTCCCAATCAGTGCCCCTATCCATTTGATCTGTTTCTTTTGAATGAGTCCTTCCGGACTTTTGTAGAGTAACGTAAAGATACAGAAAAGCAAACCAAATTTGTTTGCCACTGTACTTATTCTGAGTTAATTGAGAATTCTGAACTAATCCTATCAAATCAATGCAAAACATACGAAGTTCATATCATTTTGGTGCTAATTGACCGGGAATTCAGTGGTTCCTTTTGTTGAATACCACTTAAAGTAATAGTTAGAGAGTAGAGCGAGATAAGCTGACCGATAAGCTTGACAAAACTTACAAAAAAAGGCTTTAAAAGTTACCATTTAGTGGGTTCAAATCCCCTGGCAATATCCCTGCCAGATACAAAGAGAGTCCTCGGACAATTCTTTGTTGGTAGAAAATCCTATTTTATAGAAGCGGATTACTCGTCACTATTCAATACTTTATTTGAATGTCAAATCAAATATAGTAACATTCCATGAACGGACCTCCGTTGGTATCAACTAGCAGAATATTTGGAAGGAAACTTTAAAACGAAACCAAATTTTCTTCCTATGCTTTCTGCAATTGAATGCTCTTTAGAAAGGTTCTCAAACCCATTTGACGAATTAAGAAAGTCGGAAACGGACCTTTCATGCAGTGCACTTTGAAATTGAGTTAACAACCGAAATTCCAATGGGTCAGCAACCCATCAGTTATCCGCCAGTTCTCAAAGAACTATTGGTTCGTACGCATACGTTTCATGTACGAATTAGGGAAGCTATTGGAAAATATTTTCAAAGCTTTGGAGGAAGTCAAGGAATCCAAGTCCTAGTAGCTACTCAAAATGCAGAACATGTAATGTTTGCCTGGAGAGCTCCTGCAATTATATATTTTGATTTGCAACCTAATCCGTATTCAGAACTAATGAAAAATTTAGTTGGTATGGGCTTCATTGTAATAACTCAGTTTCCTAACAATATAAATAAGTCCCTTCCATGGATTTATCTGGAAGAGGTGGAAACTCGAGAAAAACCACACAATGATGTAAGGGGTTTAGAAGCCAAATTCCAGGATGCGACAGCAATCAATGTTTATATGAAAGACCAAGTTCATTGCCGAAATGAAGCCATGAATTATGGTTTGTTATTCCAAGGTGAAATGGAAAGTAGAAGAGGGAGGAAAGCCAAATTCGCTGGAAATTTTAAAGCTCGTAAGCTTATAAGTGTAAATTATAAGGGAAAGAAAACCCTGAGCATAACAAAAAAAAGGCCGATTTCCAATAGAATTGGATCCTGTTCAATTAGTTGTTAATATTTCCTTTGCTAAACTCGAAGCTTTGGAAAAAAGTTGGGGAAAGCAACTAATCTGGCCATTATACGCTCCAATGGAAGCGACCCAAGCTATTTCAAACCAGCAAATATAGTTTCCTTCCCCAAAGTTTGTAGAGCTTAAAAAAAATTAGTTTAAAGTATGTCTTCACATAGATATTTAGTGAAAATTTCGAGATTAGAAGACTATAAAATTTCGAGAAAAAAGTAAAACTTTAATGTAAAATTAGATACAATTTTAAATTTTTGACAATTAGCGAAGGATAAAACAAGGGTCATGTACTTCAGATACCTAATCCCAACAAGGAGTGAAGGACTGAAAGATCCTTTTCCTTTCTTTATTATGAAAAATATTTTAACCACAATTTGAAAGCATTTAAACTTTCCTAATTGAATCAAATTTGTATATTCCTGACATGAGGATTTCATTTTAACAGAATGGAAAATCCGAGCATTATCGACATTTCCAAATTCAATAATAATTGGGAACACACGAAACCATCCGATGATGAACTTCAAAAAGGACCCGAAGCTGCAATAAACCCAGGAGAATCAAGTATTCAGTTTGATTTGGGCTTGTACAAGAATGAAAACCGGAAAATCTGCGCGAAATACGATAGTGCTCAGCAGGAAGTTGAATTGGAAGACACAGCCACTTTTCTAAGAAATACGGTCTTAGACGGTGAGACCAGTTACCCTTCTTCCCTACAAGAATCAGTGGAAATTTTCAAGAGAAAAATGCTCAAAGGAACACAGCACTTCCTTTGGCATCAAGCCTTTGAAAACTTGGATTCGCTAATGAAAGCTTGGCAAATAATTCCAATGGAAAATTGTTCCATTAATGGCAGCAACTGGCTAAGCCCAGTGGTCAACTTTCAAATTCATTTGAATGTTTCACTGATGATTGGATAGAGCTAAATTTCAGTGAGTTATCTTCAAATGAGTCTGTCTTGGAGTACTCTAAAAGTGAAGCAAACTGGGGACACTCAAATTTTTTGAAAGTTTTCAATGTTTATGGATTTACCATAGAATCAGAGCTAAAAAAGGAACTTCGAGTCTTTAAAAATTGGAGTGAAGGTGATGGAATTCAAATAATTACCTCAACCGATTATAAGGC
>JAQFYP010001801.1:0-14345 GCA_034694865.1 Bilobella braunerae
CTGCAAAACAGTTATGGTTATGCCTCGCAACCATGGTGCTTTCGATGCTGAAATCAATTTTGCTCAGTTGAAGTTTACTGAGGGCACCATGAAATTTGGGGTTCTGAGCAATGCTCCACTCACTACTATTAAAAAAGGGAACTGGTTTCAACGGGCCAAATCGAATTGCAGGAAATGTTAGGTTATCTTCATCTTTACTAGGGTAATAGTCAATAATAAATACGTAGCAGTACTCGAAACCTAGTTTAACAAATTCATTTAGTAGAGTGTTATATGAAGAGAGTGAGTGGCAGGGGTTTGATAATGACAGTACAAAGGTCAAGGAAACTTCGTGTAAGTAATACATCCTTGAGTTGAAAATTGTCAGATTGAATTTGTTTATACAAATAATTTTCGTCCTGGTTGACTCCCTATACTGTAGATATTTTCTTATAATTGAATATTTTCTTCTTTTAGAAAATTTACAAACTCCTTTTTGGAAACTTTGTTGATGTTAGCGAAGATTAGAATAAAATTTAGATTGCGAACATAAGTGCTGACAGGGAAAATTGAATACTCGTTTAAGAAAATGTCAAATACTTTTTTTAAATAAGAGTGACGCAAGTGGCACTGGCAAGTGAAAAGGAGTTTTCAACTTTTTGCCTAATTAGGCACGCAGAGTTGTTTTTCAACGTTTGGTGTAGAGCATTTATAAAATATTCGACTTGCCGATTATTGAGTTAAATTTGTTTCTTTTTAAATTTTGTTAAGTGTTTCTGCATGAACGCGTGTCAATCCATGTTCAGCTGAAAATTCGAATTGCGAGGAATTAAGAGCATTCAAACGTTCCCGTTTTAAAACTTCACCGGTTTTAAAAATGTGAAATTAATCTATTAATTGATGTTGCAATTTTTTAGGACAGTATACATTTTATATGAGTTGTAGTATTAATATCTATACTACATTTATATTTCACTTGTGAAACTGAGTTGAAATTAGTAATGTTAATTTTTAGGTCAAAATTGGCCAAAAAAAATTAACGTTAGGAGTAGAATTGCATTTTGTTTACTTATAAGTTAATTACTATATTCATAAAATAAGTATTTTTCAATTGCCTTGTGCATAAACCAACGACACATAAATTTTGGGGAAAATTTTTCAATAAACAAACAAACAATATATTATGTAATTTACTAAATGCCAGGATTTAACTTTGGCAATATCTCATTTTGGATCCCAAGCATGACAAAGCTGTAATTTTTTAACACGAAAAGTAAATTTAACTTTTAATTTATGCAATTTACACTATACATTGGACTTAAAATTTAATCACCTTTGAACCCTAAAAACTTAAAACTTCATTGCAATTTATTACGTTAATGGCACTATTGTAATTGTACAAAAATTTTGAACATATTTACGTATTGTTATCTATATGTTCAAGAATAAATTCAGTCATATACCCGCCCTCAGTCACATGTAAATTTAATGAATGGCTTAATTGTATCTAGTTATTGAATTAGCCGATGAACGGCTGTGCGTCCGCACAAACCAACCAAATATAACTCCTTGCGCACTTGAACCGCTGCTCATACACTCGGTCCTGTTAACTTTTTTTTTAATAAAAACACTGAGAAAAGGTTAGATAAATTTTTTGCACAAACATTTTCCTGAGAGTTGTTGATAATAGTAGGAGAAACAAGCAAAAAATTTTTGCACAATATATAGTTTAGCTGTAGATGTGACGATGTATTCAACCTTTTGTAATGTCGCCAATCTTTTAAAATAAAAGTGCTAACTACGATTTATATATCAATTTAGATATACGCAAATTCGTCAGTCTTGGCTAGTAATAGGTTAGCATACAACGTTGGTGAGTAGTAGCAATAGCGGTTTTTTCTTTTAGCCTTCTAGAAAGTATAATTAATTTCGGCAATACGACGTAGGCAGAAATATTGAGAATGAACAAAGAAACCCGTCCGCTTTATGTTACCTTATTAAGTGATTTCTGGATCTCACAGTTTGTTGAGTAATTGTAGATAATAATGAACTAATCATGAATCGATTTAGAGGCAATTAATATTTAAGAAAAATGAAAATGTATAGAATAGAAAAAAACATAAGGTAATAATGAAATTTTGGCACTGTTCACTGGCAAAATTATTCAACAGCATTTAGTAGAAAGCTGTTGGTAATCTAAAAAATAAAGTATTTTTTGAGTGATAAAACATGTGTCAACGCAACATTGAAACGCTTGAAATGCCAATAGCTTAGCAAATCTGGGGTAAGTACTTTGAGTATTGCACCAAAACTTTTAAATTATAGTAATTGTAAATTTATTGGATTATTTACATTCACAAAGCTATCCCAAACCACAACTCAATTTTAATTTTAGATCAAATTATATGCAAACGTGGCTAAACCTAAATAATGGCCTAAACCGAAACTGTAAAATTCAAACTAAATTTGAAAAAAAAAACCTAAAGTAAAACGTAAAAGTAAAAAGTAAAACACATACTAAATTTTAAAAACCTAAACCCAGCCTAAAACTAAAATAAAATGCGATAAAATTGATAAAATTAGTACTTTAAGGTAAAATTTTACTCGATTTAGTTTATATGACATTCACTGTTATTTATTATCTTCTAAACCTTGGATTTTAATAATTGGCATATTAAGTGGCGAGAATTGAGTTTGTGCTTCCAAGGGAGACGTATTGCATTTTTGATGCATTTTTCGCCTCAAAAAGAATCAGTGAACGAGTTAAGAGTGGCACTGGCATCTATCTCAAGCTTTCTTTGCGAACTTCGCTCACTTTTTTCTGTTGCTCTTTGACATTCACCTGTGGCCTGGTCAATTGTTTGCTTGTGCTAGTGAGTGGGGGAGGGTATCAGCCTGTGAGTTGACTTGGAAGTTCTGAGAAGTGAGGCAATGGGTTTTCTGCTGAACAGTGAACGTGGGGTTGACCACCGAGGAACATCTGCTTAGGGATAAGCCGAACACCGTTTTTCGAATACCGGCCCTAGCACACCCTCCATAACCGCAACTTTCAAGGCCTCCAGTCACCACTACCACACCACCACTTTTTTCTTGCGCTGCTGCTGAGAATCGCTCTCGGCACCTTCAACCATTATTTTAAAATAACCTCCCCAACAAATGGCAATAGCAGGAGATTGCAACTGACAAAAAGTCTCATAGAAACGGAGAGTACCCTAGTATTTTTCAAGTAAAATCCTATGGCATTCCAAAGCATTATGTCCTCAAGAAACCACACCCATATTCAGGCCAAATGAAATCACCGTAACTCGAGGCGGTCAAGCAATCCTACTATTAATCGCCCACATCCGCGTTATCACATCTTGCTTGCAAGGAAGCTATTTGAAAATCTTGCTATCAACCTCTAGTTTTAACTTCCCTAAACACTAGAATAAATTTGTGAAATCTAGCTTATGTCTTCAAATAAATTGCACTTATTGCTTAAACAGCACCAAATGTAGGTACATTACACACAAATTTAGGTGTCCAGCAATCAATTTTTAGTGCGGAATTGTTAATGATTTTGACTGTAACATACACGGTTGAATGCATCTCCGTCTTTAACCATACTTTTATGACATTTTGTGCTAATTAAAATTTTAAAGTAAAGTTCATTAAGTTTTATTTTCAAACTAATAAAAGGAATATGTAGTGTAGGGTCACTACTTAAACTAGTTTAAAAATGTATCACATTCTACCAACGCGAAACGCGTGAGAAAGTCAGTGTTAATGTTTAAGCTTCTATATCTTACTCAACACATTGAAAAATCTACGCATATTTAGAATGTTAGTTTAGAAACAACAAAATTAATATTTGCAAGCAATGACAAATAAGCTATTATTTGCTTTTTATTGATTTCTGTTGTTTGTACCTTGTTTGGAACGTTAAAACAATATAATAGGCTCTTTCAATGTCCGGAGAAAATTAAATTTGTTTTAACTGTACTAGCTTGTATCTAAACTATTAAATTGTTCTTAAAGTTTAATTACTTAAAGGTTAAATATTTCCGTAAAAGCAAAAGTTGCCTCAACATTGTCGTTCTCTCTGTCCGCTTCTGTGTAATCTTTTCATATTAGTTCAAACAAGTATTTACAATACGAGGAAAAGAACTATTTTAGCCGAACATAGGTGCAATCATAGTCTTTACTATGGTCGAGCAATTTAAGATGAGATTTTTTCTTTCGTACTTCTGTTAGCTTTCCATATACAAAACAGAAAACTCTTCTCCCAGGATCAAACATTTGACTTTTTTGACTTATCAAAAGAAGATAAGGTTTGAAGGTTTGATAAGTTTAGAAATAGTACAATCGAATGCAGAACGGCCAAAACTCTACTGCCTTAAGAAAACGTCGTCTTGTGGCATCTACTTTATACTGTTTACAAAATAAATCATTACCTTTTATTTACAATAGAGTGATGGTCTCTTTTTTTTTTTTTACAAAATTTATTTGAACTAAAAATTTGTGTCAAATATAAAACACCTTAGAACTATTGAAATTGTATCCGGCAGTATCATCAAACCTAACACTTCAGTTTCTAAACTTAATTGTTGAAGACTCAAGTAGTAGTATAGTTAAATCATCATTATTTTCGCAAGTTTTAAAAACACTTCGTTAAAGCAAACTAACCCGGATACAAAAATAAGCGATGTATAAATGATGATCAAAGTTTGAATAAAGTTGCTTCTAGTGTCAATAGCCTCTACAGTTGACTTCGTGACACTTACTTTTTGAATCTCAAGTTTAAGCCGCTGTAGACTATTAGTCGTCATACGTCTGTACAATCCTGAATGAATCACCGATTGGAACCTTCTGTGTAATACATCTTCTCGCTCCCAGTCTAAATTTGAAAGTATTTTGTTGTGGTCAAAATTTCGTCTTCCCCAAAATACAAATTTTTATTCCCATTTTGTCTAAGCAAAATTGAATTCAGCTCAAACGGATCACCGAGAAAAATGGTTTTGTTGCATATACAAAGCTCGTCTTCAGGATCAAATGCTGGTCTCTGTGGAATATACATTTGCTGCATCGTTTTCTTCATAAGAGCCTTTGTACCGTTGCTCCACTTGTTTGACTTCATTAATCTAAACACCGTATTTTGTACTGTCTGATATGAATACGGATATTTGTTTCCATATGGTCCGTTTGCCTTCAGCGCGGCTATGTAGTTTTTGTATATTTGTTTGTCAATCTGCAGCAACGTGTTGAATCCCAAGTCAATTGCTTCTTGTAATGTTTTAAGGCGCTCGCCTGGTAGGGGCAGGGTCAAGTTGCGCATGCGCAGGCCCTTGTACGTATTTGTCAATATTATGCCACTGAAGAGTAGTGATGTTACAAAAAGTTTCATGGATGAACGACTCTCTACTTTTCTCGAAATTGGAAGTTGCTGCTCTAAGAGCACAAAAACCATCCATGTCAAAACGTTGTCTGGGAACTTAAGAATCTTAAACAGTAGACATGCCCCAATTAGTGCTGCTGTAAAAAACAAAGCTGCACAAACCCAGAAATCAAGTTTGAACATGTTTACATACTCAACGAAAGATAGAACTGGTGGCATTTTATGACAAGTCAAAAAGTTGTGTTTAATAGTATCTATTGGATAGATAGACATAACAAATTCCTTGTTAATAATATAGAATTCGGGGTTCATGCCAACGCCAGATATGTGGGAATTCGCATTTTGGTTCACTATGTACTCGTAATGTTTGTGGTAATACTTTCTAAGGAAATCGGTAACTAATATTACCACTTTATTGACTCCATAATAGTTCTGGTTTCCAGTAACCTCAGCCTCAAATACACCTAAAAATCCGGAAGTATCCTCCACGTCCTTCGGTATTACTTTTTCTATAATTTTTGCGTTTAAGCCCTTTCCAAAATTTGACCTTAGACCCGTTGTTGAAGCCGGTTCAAAACCACCGTCACCATCACCTCCTCCGTTTATATGACTTCCAGTAATGAATAAAGTTCCTTGTAACATTGAATAAGTCCATTTAACGGGACAACCCAAGTGAATCATGTCAGTATGAACCCTGTCAAGCACAGTTCGTAGTCCTATTGATGAGTAAGCTTGCATGGGTACTCGACTTGTATAGTCAGTGTTGCAGAAGTTTCTTTCGCGAAGCACAACGTCAGTGTGGTTGTCCCTGAAAAAGAGATGGTACTCAATGATACCATGAGCGAAGGGTTTATCATTGGCGTCGTATCCAAGGGATTCAAAGTTACGGTTGTTAACTACTTGAATGCATATGACGTAGTTGGACTTCACAAATACTTTACCAGGATCAATAAATGCTTTGAGCGGAACAATAAACGCTTCAAAGTGTTCAAATGAAGGAGAAACGCTGCAAAACAGCTGTGCTTATGCCTCGCAACAATTCTGCGGTCAGGTTTCCACCCAATTTCGCGCAAGCCCAATTTACGAAGGTTTGCATAATATTGCGGGTTTTGAGCAAGACTTCCTGCGAAACTATTGTATAAAGGAACTGGTTTCAATGGTCCAAAATGGATAGCAGGAAATCTTAGGTTATGTTTATAAATGTTGGGGTAGAAGTCAATAATGTAGATATAGCAGTGCATATAACCTTGGCTAAGGAAAGTGTCCAGCAAAGTGCTATACGAAGGGAAAGCGTAGCAGATAGTTGTTAATGTTAGTGGCAGATATAAAGAAAATTGAATTATACAACACATATTTGTGTGGTAAATTTGTAGAGGTTTTCAATTTCTGTTAGAAAAGAAAGGGCAAATGATTTTTATTCTTAATAGACCTTTTGATTAAATTCACCTACATTGCTTAGTAAAAGAGTTGATTAGGATAACGCACAAAGTTTTATAAGTGAAAACATGTTTTTTGTGTTAGAATGAGACGGTCATGAGTCGATCACATGACGCGCTCAAAATGGATTAAAAATGTTTATACAAGATAATTTGTTCTCCTTGACATGGGCGGAAATTATTGAAATAAGAGCAAAACTAGCCGCAGCAAAAATTGCCTTACCTCATTAAAAGTTATGGGAATCCTGGCACGCAGGGATATTTTCAAAGAATTATGAGTATGTTATATGGAATTATGTGTTTTTCTAGTTTAATTTTTAATATTTTAAAAAAACCGGCTTTTCAAATTTAATTAACATAAGAATATTTGAAGATAAACACAAGTTCTCGTTTTCTAATTTAATCGGTTTTGAAATTTGACTTTCTAATTCATTTTGCATTTCTTGATTTTTATGCATTTTGTGCATTGAACTTTACACTGTTAAGCAAATATAGGTAATAAAGGTATAGTAACATCTTAATACCATCATTTTTTCTTCATATCAGGGTTTACGCATCTCCTGCTTAAACTACTGAATATTTCTTATTTTATTTTATCTAAAAGTCGTACAATACTTTACTCTTATTTATTTAAGTAACAGTTGCGCAAAAACTCTGTTCTAGCCGACCCTTACTACTGGCCCGGCTCTACTACATGGGCATCACATAAACAAAATACATTGGTTTGAAAAAATTGAGTACCTAGGTATGCTGCACTGCACTCCATTGCATTGAAAAAGTTAGCATTGGATGCACCTTTGCGTGGTATTCAATTACAAAAAAATATTGCAACTCATATTATTTCTGAGTAAAGAAATTCAAGCTAGAAGCACGAAGCATGCGCGGCCTCCATCTGTGTTTGAAGCACCTCAAACATGTGCCGTTGTTTTTCTAAATTACGCTTTACCTCACCGGTTGGATTTTTATCTCTGAAAAATAAATCGGATTTTTTAAATCAAATTTTAAAAAAATAATTATATAACTCATGATGTTATTTCAATAAATTTGTATAGTATACTACTTTTATGGAACATTTTATGGGCATGGTTTTCTGCCAAAATGCAGCGGAATATAAATGCATAAGCCAGACAAAAGACTGCGCAACAGGTGAAATCTAGTCGTTGACGTCAAACCTAAAGAAAATGGTTGCAAAAAATACAGTTAGGCTAGTTGAACTTGTATTAAAAAACCTCCAAAACGATTTTTACCCGAAAAAAAAACTGCGGGAAACAAAAAAAAATGCCGAAGTTGTAGCGGTTAGTAGAATCAGTTAAGTAAAATCAGTGATTTGTACAAGTTTTCCTAGGATTCAAAAATAGTGCGTAATAAAGATATACATAAGAAATTCGTGATGAAATATGTGTGAAAAAAGTAAATGAATATACTAAATCGCGTACACAAATTTACAATTACAGAAATTGTTTCATAAGCTTGAATCTTTATGTAACTCTAAATACAAGTTCATGCCCATTATACTATAATATAACTTCAATTTATTTGCTCACTAGTTTAATGCTAATATTCCAGTCAAAATTTCATTATTTTATTATTTCCAGTAAATTGTGGATACCATACCAAATACTTGTGTAAGATTTCAAACTATACGCAAATCCCACCTAATGTATTTAATTTTATTTGGCATGCTTAATGAATGTATAACTCATTAATAATCATAAAGTCAATTTAAAATTTCTAATTGATTTTCATTTCACTTTAGACGCAATAAAACTTAGTTCTGAGATCAATCTGAACCGTAAAATTTTTGTTATAATCAATTTTCGTTTGGTAATAGAACTTTTGTACATGGAACTTTGTTCAGAAAAAGTGGAGAATTAAATGAGCGACAATTTTAGATTCATTATAATAACAAAAAAAATTCATTGAAATTGCTGTAGCATAAACAAAGGAAACAATACAAGCTTGGACTATGTCTCCAGTACTGAATTCTCCGTCCATCGTAATACAGCACCGGGCATATACCGTGGGTACCACGGTATATAATATGGAGCACCAAACCATTTATCTGTAGCCTTATAAACAAAAATAAGTAATTTTCTGGAAAATTTAGAAATAATGGTTTTGTATAACTATTTTTTTACGGAAAATTGAACATGTCCCGAAAATTTAAACAACACTATAAGTACTCACGTGTGGTAAAATATGGCATATACAGTTTGCATTACAATTCTCCACTAAAATTGTTAAAAAATTTAGCCGAGCGAGCGTTCTTTATAACATGAACAATCTAGCACTTAAATCTGTGGAATTGTGAGATAATATATGATTTGTTTACAAAAAATTTTTGTAAAAAGAGGTAAGTGAATAAAATGACAAATATCTGAAGAGATTTTCCAAAATGGCGAGTAAGGTAGGTAATACGACCTTGAACTTTTGAGTGACTTGTTTTGATCAGTAGTTTGTACAAAATAAATGTATTCAATTTCTAAAAGCTATGCAATGCGCAGATCAAACTACACAAAATTTTACAATATACTTTAAATAAATTGTTTTTACAGCTATAATGAACTACGTCATTCTTGTTCAGTTTCGAAAGATAATGCTAATTACTTGTTAAAAAAATTTATACTACTCGTAGTAATTATACCAAGTTTAGAATTCTTGCATTCTTGAAAAGTTGAAGAGGGTACTGTATCATGCCTATTTTTCTTAACATAGACTGTACTGCAGTCTAGCATTCTACGCAGTCTCACGTACTTACAAGTTTTCATAATCATGTCCGCTTGAGTTTCTAATTCAACTAAGTTATAATTTTTGAATTTCTAAATTTTTAGGGTTTACAACTTGTCAATTAGCGGGCCAAATGTCTTTTCAAGGAATGCCATCTTGCCCTTGAGTGACTTCACAATTTCAGTAGAGCTAGGACCAACGTCTTTAAGTAATTTTCCTAAAACTGGGTTAATAATATCAAGAACTTTTTGGAGTGGTTTTGAAATTTTTCCATTTGGTGACAAAGACTCCGCAACATTTGTGACGCATATTTTTGAAGTTTGTACTGCCGTTTTGTCCTTAGAGGCAGTTTTTTCAATGCACTCTTCAAAAGCCGTGGTGATTTGCTTTACAGTGATCTTAGCATCAACCTATTAGATTTATTTAGAAGTTAGCTTTAGATTTACTTAAAATATAACTAGGTTTGTTGTTGAGAATATAAAGTAGTTATTAAAGAAATGTACTGACTTTGCTTACCAGAATTTATCATTAAATTAATTAAAATTAATTAAATTAGAGTAATTATACAATACAAAGTTGTAACTTACCAATCCATAAATGTTCGTAGCGACAATCAGTCCTAATACAATTGAGATGGTTACATTCATTTTCTAGATGTGAAGAAAAATTGAAAAAAAAATTACAAATAAAAAAAATAAAATCCAAACGGGTTGCTTAAAAAAAATAAAAAACCCATATTTATACGAGATGTCATTTCCGTTATCTAATGTGAATTTACATTATGCATTTGAGTAACAACGTCAATTAGTATTTTGTGTCGCGTGCTTCGCGTTTTTTAGTTGTTGAACTTGTTTATCAATTTCAAGTAATTTAAAATTGATTGAACGATACGATATGCAATCAACAGACTACAAAACAGGAAGTCAAATCAGCGACACGAATCTCCACGTGCTGCAACACTAGTATTCATAGACACAAATGAGAACAATGTAATGCAACAACAAAAACTAACAAAGCTACAAAATTGAATTTGATGTAGCAGAAAGCCACGTAGAAAATCAACGCGTGGCTTTGTAGTTGGAAAGTGACTTTTTAAAAAAAGTTTTACTTTAACGATAAGAAATTTTACTACAAACTACAACACATATAAAAAATTTACCATTATCAGAAAAAAATCACAAAGGTAAAACAAAAGTGGAGGTTTGCGAGGTATCTTGATGCCCAAATGACAGCAAACAAATTAAACCTTATACAACACTACGGAATATGTCATAACCATCGATTGTTCTTATTGCTTATTCCTCTATAAAATACTAAAATATAGAATACAATAAAATAGTAATACTAATTTTGTCCTGTAAGTTGTTATATGAATATGAAATAATTATATTAATTTACAAGTTAAAGTTCTTGGTTTCAATTCTAGATAAGTAATTTAGTCGACACGAGGTGATGTAAAGGTGCTGTGCTTGATAATATAATTTTGAAGAGTAAGGGAGGCAGGAGAATTTTCTGAGACGGTGGGTAAAGCAAAAAAAAAGTTTTATACTCCAACTATTTGATTATTTAGAAGTTAAGTTGCAAGCAGCCAACAAATTTTTTAATAAAGAATGTTCTGCACCATACAAGATACATAATAGAAAATATTGCTAAATTCCAAAATTTTAATTTAATGCATCATGTACCTAATACTCCAATAACTGCGTTCGCCAAGAAAGCTTCTGAGCCATTATTTTGTCAATACAAACTTAAACAAACAATAATACAAACAATAGTAATATAAACATATACTAATAACAATATATATATATGTATAATATATAACAATAATACAAACATATATATACAACAATAATATAAACAATACAAACAAATAGTATGGTGAAAATATTTTTATTATACCGCTTCTCTTATTTTGTATTTTTACCACATTGTGGTGAATAATATATAAAATTAAGTTTATTATTCAATTTGTGGAAATACACCAATTTGCCACCATACAATTTACTATTAGTTACTAATGTAGACCCATAAGAAGTTTTGTATAAGGCTCAAATATAAAATGGGTTGCTATAAATGTAACATTGAAGTTGGATTTCAATGTAACTAATCACTAGTTTTATTTGTTTACAGGAATAACTCGAAAATAGGAATGGTGTTGTGTTTATCGATTAAGATGCACAAATTTTTGTTCTTTGTTTTTAGCCTTTAGCCTTTCTAGCTTTGATGTAGAATTTGAAAGGGAGAACGTTATGAATAAATTTTGAAATTAACTGAATTCTTGATTTCAAAGAAAATCTTAAGTCTTACTGAAACAAAATTCTTGTTCTAAGGAGTGTAGTAGTAAATAGCGTCATTCTCAGTTACCAAAGATCGCTTTCTTTACTGCCACGCAAATTTTTATCCCAAGGTTGTAAATAAATAAGCTTCTTGTCGGTCTAACTGCAAACTAAGTCAAAAGTTATACTAAAATAGTTATGTATAATTGTGATTACTTTCAATAGTAAAATACTTCAATAGTTTAATAGTACTGCACAATTTCGAAATGTTTGTATTACGTTTTACTATGTTTCCAAATGGGGTGAAGCTTATATCACGCACTTGAGAACCGTGGAAAGAGACTTTTTGAAATGGTCTCGAAAAAATTGTTAGGCAAACGGAACTTGCGGGAAACAATGGAAAGAAATAATTCATGATCGGTGTACAAATTTTTCCCAGAACGCGCATCCAATTGATTAATGGCAGTGTGGAATTCTTTCCAAAATCAAAAGTTTCCTGGTACTAAATAAGTATTTATATTACTTAAATGTCATGTGTACAATGTACAACACGTTTTATAACATAAACTAATTAAAATAATAGGTTTAATACAGCTGCATTTCATTATTAGGTGTTTTTATAAACATCGAATTATTCAAATAAAAAGTTTTGTTGTGTCATAAACAGGGAATATTATAATAGTGGGCAAGATATAATCTACCAATATAAAAATATAATATAGTGGATCAGACATGTATAATGGTGATGTTTGAAACAGCATTCAGCGAGAATATTACAATTTAAGAATACAAGTAAGCGATTAGTCGAAAAATTTTATTTCCTTGGGAGAGTTTCTGTTCCTTTAAATTAAAAAAATTCCAACTGAAAAACAGAGCGCATACGTAATACATAAATTCTTACTGCGGTACCATTTTTTTTAATAGCATTTGTGCGTTTCTTGAATTTACTGGAACAAGAAATTTTGACACTTAGTATTTTGGAGGTACGAGCAATGGAAATCAAGTTTTCCGTGAATTTAGAACACTTATTGTTAGTTCTTGAAGTGCTTTTTACAGGAAATGAAATGGCTCTCCAAATATTTTGTCCCAGAGTTCTGTGCGGCAACTTGTGCTCGTGAAGGACCACAATTTTTGTCTGCATCACCACTCACTGAAAGAAGTCCTTCAAATAGCGAAACGCCATTGAGCAGACAGTGCTCAAGCTCTTAACAAAAGCAAACGTATTCATCCTCATCTTATGAATGAATCAATGGAATTTTCCATTGACTTTATGTCACTGAATCACTCTTGTTGGTTATCTTTAATTGAGACAAATTTATTGTTTTGTTTTTTCAAGTAATGTGTTTCTGAAGAGAGAAATTTGCTACCCATTTCCGGAAAGTGAAACCAAACCATTCAACAGGATATAAAAGAGTGAGTTTTGCGCATACGCAGTTTCACGTTTTGCAAGAATTAGCTTCTGATAAAAATATCCATTCATCCATAAACATATCCATGTATTAAGTAGCGGCAGCGAAGCGAAAGCTACTTTATGTTTTCGTCAAGTCTGAATAATGCGATTATCTCCGGATCTACTCAACGGATCTCAAATCTGCTTGCGGATGTTATATGAGTTCATAGAGATCCGGCCCAGTTCAAGTTTTTTTTGTGCAATCCCTAGTGACCCACTTGAGGGTCAAAGGTCAAGGTCAATGATATATGACTATATAAAAATGATCTTATGACAAGGAACAGTAATTGCATGTGAAATTTTTATCTGTGGCCCCGTGGACCCCCAAAATGACGCACTGACCTAAAATGGACCTTTCAAGTTCAAAACCTACATTTTTATGAAACAAATATTTATGATGGTTCCGATGACCCCAGAGCCTCCCCTTACTCGGAAACGACTCCAATGTATTATTTCTAGTGTTCCTACTTCCTCTACTTGGTTGACCGTTTTTCGACGGCTTATTTTGTCTATTTTTTTATGCTATTTGACATTTGCCTATTGCCTGGTCAACAAGATTCCTTGTGCTAGTGAGTGGGGAGGGTGGTATCGGCCTGTGAGTTGACGAGGAAGTTCCGAGGCGTGAGGCAAAGAGCTTTCCGTTAGACTGTGGACGTGGGGATGACCACCAAGGAGCCTCTTGCTTAAGCAGAAGCCAAACACGGTCCTCCGGCTCAAGCACACCCTCCAATAACGAACGTAACGATTTCCTCGATATTAAAATATCGCCAAAAATCGCTACACAATTCTCAAGACGCCGTAACGATTTCCGCGATACTAAAATATCGCCAAATATCGCTACACAATTCTCAAGACGCCGTAACAATTTCCGCGATACTAAAATATCGCCAGATATCGCCACACAATTTTCAAGACGCTGTTACGATTTCCACGATATAAAAATATCGCCAAATATTGCTACACGATTCTCAAGACGCCGTGATGATTTCCGCGATATTAAAATCTCGCGAAATATCGCTACACAATTCTCAAGACGACGTAACGATTTCCGCGATATTCAAATATCGCCAAATATCGCTACACAATTCTCAAGACGCAGT
>JAQFYP010001802.1:0-14344 GCA_034694865.1 Bilobella braunerae
TTTGGTCCAAGGCAATTGGTCCATTGTAAATTTGGTCCAATGCAATTTGGTCCAATGTAAATTTGGTCTAATGCAATGTAGTCCAATGTAAATTTGGTCCAATGCAATTTGACCAAATGTATATTTCGTCTAATATTAATTAGGTTCATAAACAAATAATATTTATAATTTTTGCGGTTAGGTTAGGTTTAGGCTAAGGTTGGGTTGTTTAGTTTTAAATAAATAATGTAAAAAGAAAACAGAAAAGTAGAGGGGTATTTTTTGTTGTAAAGTTTTAGGCTAAATTAAGTGTCTAATAAAAGCGCGCTGCTGTGCACTGGAACTACTCTGTTGAAAACCATTAATCGCTTTCAGCATCTCATTTTTGGAAACAACGGTAAAAATGTTATGTCATTATATGGGTCTCGGGCCTCTAATATGAGACTTACGGTAAAAAAAGGTACGTCATTATATAGGTGGAGATTTGCAAAAAAAAAAAGGTATGTCAAGGTGCCAGGCCTCTAATATAAAATTTACGGTAAAAAATGGTATGTCATTATATAGGTCTCGGGCCTCTAAAATGAGATTTACGGTAAAAATGGTATGTCATTATATAGGTGTCGGGCCTCTAAAGTGAGACTTACGGTACAAATTGTATGTCATTATATAGGTGTCGGGCGTATAAAACGAGATTAACGGTACAAATTGTATGTCATTATATAGGTGTTGGGCCTCTAATACTAGATTTACTGTAAAAAATGGTATTTAATTATATAGGTGCCGGGCCTCTAATATGAGATTTACGGTAAAAATGGTATGTCATTATATAGATGTCGGGCCGCTAAAATGAGATTTACGGTACAAATTGTGTCATTATATAGGTGTCGGGCATCTAAAATGAGATTTACGGTAAAAATGGTATGTCATTTGATAGGTATCGGGCCTCTAATATGAGATTTACAGTAAAAATGTTATGTCCTTATATAGGTGTCGGGCCTCTAAAATGAGATTTACGGTAAAAATAGTTTGTCATTATATAGGTGTCGGGCCTCTAAAATGAAATTTACGGTAAAAATAGTATGTCATTATATAGGTGTCGGGCCTCTAAAATGAGATTTACGGTAAAAATAGTATGTCATTTTATAGGTGTCGGGCCTCTAAAATGAAATTTACGGTAAAAATAGTATGCCATTTTATAGGTGTCGGGCCTCTAAAATGAAATTTACGGTAAAAATAGTATATCATTATATAGGTGTCGGGCCTCTAAAATGAGATTTACGGTAAAAATAGTATGCCATTTTATAGGTGTCGGGCCTCTAAAATGAGATTTACGGTACAAATTTTATGTCATTTTATAGGTTTTGGGCATCTAAAATGAGATTTACGGTAAAAATTGTATGTCATTATATAGGTGTCGGGCCTCTAAAATGAGATTTACGGTAAAAATAGTTTGTCATTATATAGGTGTCGGGCCTCTAATATGAGATTTACAGTAAAATGGTATGTCATTATATAGGTATCGGGCCTCTAATATGAGATTTACGGCAAAAATGATATGTCATTATATAGGTATCTGGCTTCTAATATGAGATTTACGGCAAAAATGATATGTCATTATATAGGTATCTGGCTTCTAACATAAGAAAATGCAAACGCATAAACGCATTTGGGTACTTTAAAAAAAACTGACACAGACATCTGGTGATTTTATTACCCTGTTTTCAAAAGAGTAATTAATATTAGGCCAACTACCATATGAACAAAATTAATAGTTTCTAATGAATCTAATTAAAATTATGCAAAAATTATATTGGACAAAATTGCAGTGGACCTAATTTACATTGGACCAAATTGTATTGGACCTAATTTACATTGGACCCAATTGCTTTGGATCAAATTGCATTGGACCAAACTTACAATAGACCAATTGCCTTGGACCAAATTGTTTTGGACCAAATTGTTTGGACCAAATGACATGGAACCGTGTAATGTTCTATTGTTAGAGGAAACGCATTCCCCAAATTCATAAGACTTAAATTTGACTATAATGCTTGCCCATAACTCTGTATTAAATTTTAACACGATTTCGAGTTTGTTTTCCAAATTCTTTTAACAATTTCTCTCTCTTCGTTATTAAAAACATTAAGAGAAGAAAAATTATACAAAATTAAGCAGGCGTAATTGCTGAAAAATTAATCTTGGCAAATTTTGCTTTGCAATAATTTTTCTCACCAAACCCGCTTATTTTGACAATACGTTAGGCCTACTTTGAAAATATTGCAATTTAGTTCAAATTTACAACAGAATGCACAATAATGTATCAACTCTTCTGCATATGCCCCTGTATCTTATTGTATTTTAATTATTCAGCTACTAATTTAACCAAAAACCCAAGTCAAATCTCAGTTAGAATTCAATCTTTAACAAGGCTTTGAGTTATATGCGTTTAGTCTACATAAAACGTGAAACCTTAAAGCGATATATTCCTATATATGCCGTATATCTCTATATATGTGACCGAGACTGGGCTGTATTACATTAGGCTTTTTCCTTCTAAATATTTGGGATCTCATACATGGGATGTAGTGGGAATAACGGAAAAACATCTTCTCGTTATTCGTCGGCGCCAGAGATTGGCATACCGATTGTTTTATATATCAATTTTTGTCAAAATAGAATAATTAAGAATTTCTATCCAAACAAGCCAAAAACAAGAAGATCCAGAAACAAAACTTAAAATTGTTTTGTCATATGACACGAGAATCTTTCCCGTACGTATTGGAAGCTTTTCAAAATCGCAAACGTTGACCTGTATTCTTTGCACAAATTTGACCTTGTAACAAGGTTTAAATATTAGCAACAGTTGCTTGGATTTCTTACAGATGAACCAAGTGAAATAATACACACAGTTTTACAATCGTCAGCTATGCTGCTTAGCACTCATGCTAAATTAATTTTTTGCAAATTAGAATAGCCATCACGACCACCGAGAAATAATTGGTAACTAGCGAACAAGAATCGAACTCCATATGATTCCAAATTTTGTTTTCCGTGGTTTTCCAACAATTTCACGCTAGTTTTGCGTTTTTTGGTGCGTTTTAAGCACAACCTTTTTTCTTCTTGCAATTCTTTGAACTAATCGAATCTACACATGAACAAAGAAACTTCTGTTTCGAAACTACTAGACCACACATAATGCCTAATTAATCTCACAAGGACATTATTTTTGATGTCCCCTGAGTTTCACCATGTGACCTAATTAATTACATACCCGGCCGGAATTATCTGTCAATTCATAATGGCGGGAAAATTTGCATATGAGTTTTGAAAATTTTAAGAGTTTTGCCTTTCAAACTTAAAAAAAAGTGTGCAAAATCCCATAAGGGTTCTCTGGATACTTTTTTATATTATAATTTTAAAGGATTAGCAAGGGCTAATTTTACGGTTTTTTTTTCACAGTTAGCAAGGTTAATTTGTTTTTAAAAGTTTTTCACTACATCAACAACAACCATTATCGTAATAATATTCCTGAAAAATTAAGGCTCCAACTTTAGCCTATCCTGGCAGTATAGTTTGTTTTGATTTTACATAAACATTCTCCGGAAAACATGATTACGAGTTGAGTTTCCAAATTGCTTGTTGTGTAAAATTATAGGATTTAGAAAATAGGGTAGACCCTGTTTTATCATGTGTACTTTGCAAACAAATGCGCTGGACACTAAAAGCTGCATTTTTTATTATTCAAAAGTTGGTAATTAAGTTCTGCCTAAATTTTTTGATCAAGAATAAACAAGAATTCGAATTCACAGTTGCTTACTCTTAATTCGTGCACTTGTCTGTTATAGTTAAATAATTCCATGCAGGAGGAATTCAGTTTTACTTTTTTGGGTCCTCCTGTCTTAGGATGGATTTGCTTGGCTAGTCAAAGTAACCACAAGTATCTGTCCCTTTCTAGAATAGTACCGACTTGCAGCACGCTAACTTGGTACCTTGTGTTTTAAAAGATCCAATTCTTCATAAACTTCAACTTTAAAACTTAATTTGTGAACCAATTTTTTAAATGGCTAAGTTTAAATTGACCTTTGTGCATTGTCGATCCTAATTATTAACAACTGATTTGTTTCTTTTGTAATCATGAGAGTTAATTATGTTCTAAAAATTAGGTTGTATTAGGTTGCTTAATTAAAGACAATGTATTCACATAAAAATTAGGATGAGTTTTTAAAATCTCCTTTTTACTAACTTTACGCTTGATTTTAATTGTAATTTTATATATTTTACAAACTGTATTTATCTATTTTTTGGGTGGTTTTTAATGAAATGCTCATCCAATTAAGAATAAATAGGATTTGAAACCAAGGCTTCATGTAGGATAGTTGTACTACTTCTCTGACAACTATAGTCGGGCTAAATCTGCATTACATTTTCAGAAGTAGATGAGAAGAAAAAAATTTAACTTTTAAATTAAAATTTTCTTAAACCTCGAATTTTAGCAAATTTGTTTTCAAAAGTGTTTCCACTTAACCGACAATAACAATTAGCATAACAGAATCCTTGAAAAGTAAAAGCGCAAAATCTACCTATGCTGACTGTTATTGTTGTTTTGAATTTATATAAACTATTTACTAAAACAAGACTCTGCCGAGTTTACTAACTAGTGTGTGTAAAATTATAGGTTTCACATTTTGTTATTATAAATTTTATATATCGATTTCAGATAATTATACATAAGTTGGCGGGGTTGGCCTAGCGGTTAGAGCTTCTGTCTCTCTCCACCAGCCAGCATAAGAACGGAGGTTCAAATCCCCCATCAGCCACAAAAAATGTCTTCACTAATGGCCTTTCTCTAAAGGAATTACCTTGTCTCTGTCCTTGCGTATGCCCGTATTTACGTGAACTAGGCATACACAGACAGCGGATATGGAAATCAACCGATATCTTTGCCAACAGTCTTCGTCAGAAGTGAGAAGACTGCCCTCATTTGCAAAGAGTCACCTGCGGTTATCAAGCGAAAGCTACGGCCGTATCTGATTTGCGGGTTTGTGTTCTCCCTATGTGGACAAGGCCCGTAAAACAGCGGAATGTTACGGATAGTCTGTTGTGCCTGCTTGATCTATGCCAATGAGTTCTTTATCCTTCCGCATCCCTACTCTCCCCTTTACATGTTGACCATCCGCTCTGCGGGAATGTCTTTTTTTGATTTGGTAATCAAGGTAAGTTTCATAGGAATTATGTTTGTCAAATTTGGCTCATGTTGAAGAGCAAATGACTACTTTAATGCATCCTACGCCAAGCAAGTGTCATACAAAGAAAATGCATTTTTTCATTTGCCCCACCTTGGCCTCCGTTTTTGCGCTGAAATTAAGGACAGTAGTATCCCTTCTTTGGTCACAAGCAAAAAGAAACGAGGAGAGTTGCATATAAAAGTTGGGTTTGAAAATTCAAAAATTAGTTAAAAAAATTCAGCACAGAATGGACGCGCGTAAAGGTTTGCGGAGTTTTTCAGTAGCGTCAATATTTGGCGCCATCAGCTTCTACTGACCAAGAGTGCCTCTCCTCCCTCATTAAAATTCAGAAGTGCAAAAAAAGGAGAGATAAGAAAAAACCTGAATGTTTGATAGCAAATTTCAAAAGAAACTTACAAAAATCTGTTTGTTTGTTTTTTGCTTGGTGTGTTTTATTTTGAGTAGTGTAAACGGAGACTATTTTCAAGAATCAATATTTTACATCCTTAATTGACTACCGCGGCTTCAGTTTTTTCAATAGATTTGAAAATCGCTCCTGGTCAGCCCTAACCCAGCCGTATGTGTTGCTGCTTGTAATCGTTTGATGACAATATGTTGCCGCTATATTCACAATCTAACCATAATTTCCATTACAAGGTTAACAATTTACCTTGTGAGATTCAGCTAATTGAAGTTGGCTAGATAGCCAAGTTTGTAAATGATATGCATAGGTCTTTCGAAATAATTGCATCAATAGAAGTATTGAAATATTTCGCGTATTTGTGCTTCAGAGCACTTTTATTCAAACTAGTCACTTTCTACGGTTTGAATCACGCTAACAACAAGAAACGGTCCCCATGGAATGTACATTGTCTGCGTTTAGCTGCTACAGTGCGGATCAGTGTATTTTAGCGAGCCTTCTAATATGGTCCACGACAATGTATGCCCCGAAAACCGAAAGACGAGAAACCAGGAACTGTGTACAATCAACCGATATTAACGTATCTAACTTGTAATATGAACAGTGCTATCACCGCTTGGTATTAATTGCCGTTTAAAGGCTTATGTGTTGGGTAGGAAAATACTGGTGATGGACAATATTGTGCACAAGTATATTTTTTTAATTTGACAATTGACTTACGTTGACTGAAAGGTCACAACCGGGTATTTGTCATGAGGGGCCTCTTTTGATTTTAATGGTAGCAAGTAAGCATTGTATTCGAACTGGGCGCGGGCATGTTTTGACAGCTCGGTACTATTTGAAAACGTGCAATCTGGTAAGAGTTGTAGGTTTTCTGGAAAACTACCAACTTTAAGTTGTGCGCACATTTCCACGTAACTTAGAATAAATTTTTTGGTGCTAAAATTTATAATTAAGACAATTGTATTTACGTTTAGTTGATAACATATTAATTAAATTGTGGCTTATAGCTACCCTTTTTTGTCTAACAAGGCATTTTGTCCAGCTGATCTTTTTGATGTGTCTTCTCACTGGCTTGCCGGAACGTATCTGTCATTTCCAGTGATGATAACTGACGTCTCATCAGTATTGATCCTCGCCGTTAAATTCACAGATTTCATGCATTCCTAAAAAAAGAAATACCAATAAGTGGGTTCTAAATTAAGCACAGGATTTAAAAAAATCGCCATATTAATCTTAAAACTGTTCCTTGTACAGTAGTAGTCTGCAGTAGAGTAAAGATTTACCGCATTCAAATGTTCACCTCAGCTTAATACTAAACCCACAGTTTTTTACAAATATAAAGTTTTGCGAGAACTCATAACTCGATATTCAAATTGTGGATGTTCGAAACATTTTACAAGGCAATACATAGTGTATGTTATGTTCTAGTAAATCCGAGTTGGGTATGCTTACTAGCTTCACACTAACAGTTGATAACAGTATAATTTAATAGACACTTACATTTTGGACAATCTCATTGCCACAGTGTGCGGTAGTAATCGAGACACCAATAATTACGAACTTTAGGAGCAACATGCTAGTATTGTAAAATTTAAGAGGACTGGCTGGGCTGCAGAATAGATAATTAGAGTGTAAAATTTTCCGACTTTATAGGACTAGTTATATGACGTTCGGTGGACGGTGGACCCGAATTGTCCTTTGGCAAGTTTATCTTCGGGTGATCGAAACCAGCAACGGCGACGTTTTTTATTCTCCATGGGGAAGCTGGGTCTCGATCTCAGGCTACCCTAAAAAAGCATTGAGAGCTTTCACTACCGGACAATTAACCTCTCCGGTTGTTGATGCAAAGCGTTTGTAAAACAAAATTTGGCCATTACTAAACCTGAAGCTAATGAAGAAAATGTTTACTTTCCAGTTTTTTTTTTGGAAATTTAGTGCACAAAATGTAAACCACAGCGTAGCGGTTTATGTTGATTGTGTAGAATGAGATTGTAGGTCCGAATTCTGCAGGTAAGTTACGTTATTTGCCGTACTTTCCACGTTGAACCAGCGCAGTAAGGAACATAAGAAATGCTACTAAATTGTTTTCACCTAAACGCTACAAAAGACGTACTGGCATATTTCACTGGCATAGATTCTGTTATACTAAGATAGAAACCAAGTTTTTTTTATTAAATAATACTAACGCCTTTTATAGCCCACTCGCATACTGTTTGTTGTGATTCGATGGAAAACAGGACGAAAACTATTGTTTGGATACAAGTAGGCTTCATTATGAGATATTTTTGGTACTATAGATTTTTGAGATTATTTCTTGCTCGAAGTTAACACTACTCTTCGACAACAAAGAAATTGAAAACTCGGCTTATTTCTTATTTACCCAACCCAAATTTTGTGATCATTGCCCAATCGGCAACACTACAAGAATAATGCAAAGCTATGCTTGCATTTTTGATTTTGTGCAATAAAAAACATAATAGGCTTTAATAATTTGCTTGTAAAACGATGTATGTAGTATGTACACGTACGTACTTAACACTACTTTTGGACAACATAAAGTTTTGTAAATTGGCAACTGGACTTATTTGTTGTTTACACATTACGATATTGTGATCATTGTACCATGAGCAAAACTACAAGGACATTACACCGCTTTGCTTTTAATGTTAGAGTTGGACTTGGAATTTGGACAAAGTACAAAAAAATACATAAATTTTGGAAATTTGTTGCAAAGACATTCCATCGAAGAAACCGTCAGAGATGTAGCAAAGCTAATACACTATCATACAACAAACACAAAGAGGACTGGACTTGGCTGCGTTATTTTTGTTTTCTCTATATTACGCAGAAACCCTTGTCGAGTTTTAATGCTACTAACAAGGAAATGTTTTCTGATGTCCCCTGTTTTTTACGACGGGACCTGTGCAGTTTGGTAGGCCAAAGGATCCTAAAAAATAACCCAATGGGAAATTTCTGCCAATTGAAAATTGACGGAGAAATTCAAATTTTGAAGTTTGAAATTGCACGGGAAAGATACGAATAGTCCGGCGTCCGGATTTTGCAGAGTTTTTCGTCTTTCGCTCAATCTTGAGTTGAGAAAGGAGAAAGTGAGTTGTGCAAGAGATGGTGGGTGACTTTGACTTTGACTCTATTCACGTAACTGCCACAATTCAAATTGGAATATCTCCGCCAATTTTCAATTGACAGAAATTTCCTATTAGGATATTTTTAGGACCCTTTGGCCTACCAAACTGCATAGGTCCGGTCGTGAAACACGGGGGACATCAGAAAATGTTACCTTGTAAGACTATGAAATGTCAGGTTTGTTGCGTTGTAACAGTTAAAAAGAAAATCATTTCAAGACACTACAAAAACGATCCAAATTTTGGACAACCTTGAATTAAATCAGATATGTAACAAAACAAACTTGTAACGAACCATAAATTTGGCTTGCATTAAATATTAAATAGTTTTCGAACACTTGAAAGTAGAAGATGCTGTTGCAACTTTGAAAACAAAATAATGACAGTGCTAGGCTTGAAGCATGGGATAAGTACAACTTGGAAACAAAATTACGTGACAAAGTAGAATTTTATCAAAACTGTATTCGCGAGCCGTAATATTAACCAATCTAGACCACTTCAAAGTGATGCCTTTTGTAAGTGGTTTGGCAAGAATGAGTGGGTTAAGCTCTTCGATAAAAACGAGGAATACTTTAGCATCGTTTTCATCACACCAAGGATGGAAGTTTTTTTCGATGCAATAATCCGGGGGTTGTCTTTACCTTATGTTTCCTGAAAGACATTCAAAGTTGTGTTTTGAGCTTTTCAGCAACTTTTAAAAACCAATGTAAATTCTTACTCGCGGCAAAGTTCTACGAATCTGTAGGTCAATTTCACAACTCCGTCACCATTTACAAAAATCATTGTATGCTGAAATCGAGTTTTTACAAAGGTATTAGTTTGTAGACGATTGTATCACAAAATTTTCCCCTCCTATAACTGTACAATTTTTGTTTAGTTTTTACTCCTGTAATTTATCATCTTAAAACGGGATTGTGAATTACCTTTAAAAAAATATTTTTTTGGTATGTCAATGGTATGTCATTATATAGGTGCCGGGCCTCTAACGTGAAGTTTACGGTAAAAACAGGTATGTCATTATATAGGTTCCGGGCCTCTTATGAGATTTACGGTAAAAATGGTATGTCGTTAAATAGGTGTGAGGCCTCTAATATTAGATTTGCGGTAAAAAAGGTATATCATTATATAGGTGTCGGGCCTCTAATGTGTGATTTACGATAAAAATGGGATGTTATTAAATAGGTGCCGGGCCTCTATAATGAGGTTTACGGTAAAAATGTAAAAAGTGAAAATGTAATACCCAAATTTTATATTTTGCAAAAATTACCTTCAAATGTTGAAGATAGGGCAAAATGACCTTTGCAAAAGTTGATTAGATTAATAAAAGGAACAATTTAGCTTTCTACAATTTTTTTTGCTTCCGTATTAAAAAATTGAGAACATTGACCTTTGACCTCTAACGGTTTACAAAGAAAAACTACTTTGTTTTATGTCCTAAACAACTTTGGTATAGGTCATTTTTGAGGTTGTCATTCATAAGACATGCTTCAGATTTAGAAAAAATTTCCAAGTACCGAGGGGTCACTGTTGACCTCGAGCGGTGACCGGCAGAAAAACATTTTATAAGAGAAACCTAAACCATATATGATACCATCATCATTCACACATGGAGATGAGACCGTATCGTCCCCAAAATAAAAATAAAGTAGGTGGATTATTGAATTTTTTCATACGTGTGCATTGTTTTCCTAATACAATTGCACGAGATAGTTAACAGTTTTGTTTTTTTGTAGTAACAGATAGTTAATTAGTCCATGTATATTTTAGTTATTCCGGATCTTCAACCATACCAAAATACTTTTCAGCAGAAGGAAACTTCCTCATCACCTTTGAAAGTGATGCGACAAATAGCAAGGGCGGATTTAACCTTCGATGGACTCCTTTGGAAACTCTCCTCGTTCATTAAGCAATCTTACAATACAACATTGTCGAAACATATTAAAAAAAATGAATTAATAAAAATAATGAATTCTAACTAAAGAATTTTTAATTATAATTTATTAATTAAGAATCACTTTTGAGCCAATTGTAGGTCATAGTTAGCATTAGTGTACGTAAAAACCCTCATTTACATGAGGGTTCATTTACGTAAGAACACTCAACTTCCAAAAGTTAATTATTGTTAAATGTTTATTAAACAAACTAATTGAAAGCACAATTAGGGAATTGACTGAATCAAAAACACAAGGTTCTTCAGCAATTTTGAAAAGTTTATTGTACCAAAAAGTTGAAGTTGGTAGGACTTAAATACGAGATGTTGATGCTGGAGTGTATGCGGATACTATGCACAAAAGGCCAAATTGTCTCTAGTTAAAAGTCACCAGAAATTAGTTAGTGAAGTAAATGCTAAACTATTCTCTACCAACAACCTCTAACTGCGTATAGTGGCTAGTAGTAACTAGTATAATGGCAGAGATACAATCTAAAGACAATTTTCAACGATCTCCAATTGCTGTTTGTTGTTGAGTGCTCACTTACCGCATTCACCATACAATAATCACTATGTATTATGTTCGAGGCTCGTGAGCACTTTTTAGTGTACAGATGTGGAAGTTTTACATTGGAATTTTTAGCCCGGGCCAGGGTTTATGTGATCAGCATGTCTGTCCGTCCGAGACAAATTGTCCAAATTTGGCAAAAATGACTTTTGGGAATATTCAATGGCTAATTTCGAAGACGAGATTGGTGGGTCAAAGGTCAAGTTCAATTTTATTTTACTTAGAAAGGAAGAGGGATTTTTACCATTTAAAAATCAAATGTTTCAGATCATCACCAAATTTTGTACAGAAAAATTGTATGACATTACTAATGCTGAAATCGATTATGGCCCAAATCGCACAACCCTGTCGCGTGTCAGGGTCAAACGGTTATCGTTAATGTAAATTGAATGTCAAAAATGAACTTAAAAAAGTGTTAAACAAAACTGTGCACAAATTAGATACGGTTCCGAACACAATGAACAATTTTGTAAAATTGTGTTAACATGAAACCATAAAAGAAAATCGTCGTCATGATGATACAAGTTAGATATTTTAACATGAACAATTTGTAAAACCGGGTCTAGATTTAGCCGTCATAGTGATAAGCGTAATTAGTTAATTGTGAGAAAATTTTATTAATACTGGCTCGGGCTTCATAAATGTTGCACACTGTAAGTTTTTTATTTATTTATTTTTGCATGGACGTAAGGAGAAGAATCCAGGCTTTAATGTTCAGTTTAATATTTTAATTTCTGTTATTTTCTTGAAAGTAAAGCGAACACACACATCCATGAGTGACAATTATATCCAGAACATACGCATAACATATTTGTTGCAAAATCATAAGCTGGTTTTGCATGTTTTTTTTTTATTGTTTTTGTAACAAATAATTGGCAGGTAATGGAGATGAATCTATATGAAAGGGTTTGTAATACTGTTAACTGTTCTTCAACTATTTTACTCGCCATTAGTTTTACTTAACAACATAAATCATCCTATTCAAAACTTCACTTGTATATTATAATAATGCAAAACTAGAAAATTAAACTGATGTTATAAATATAATGAAATATAATGCTGATATTATTGTGGAAGTATGTACCTCTTTTAGCGTTGTCAAGTGCCTTTTCAAAATTATTTACATAGGTTAGGTTTAGGTTACATAGGTTAGTGCTGATATTTCTGAGAAAACCGCTTAATACAAACATGATGAGATCAACGAACTCGTCGATGTCAAGTATGTTTCTGATCCGAAATGTGTCTGGACGCTACTAAAAAAAAAATAGACCACGGATCACATGGAATTATTGTCGTCCATTTTTCTTAGCCAATTTCAACTGTATAATTAACAAAGTTAGCATGGAATTTCTAAAATTTGTGATTGCGCAGTTTTTTTTAAACGCAAATTTAATTATTCTGCAGTTTCATCAGACTGTTGGCAACAAAAGTTTGCTTTGAATATTAGGGAGTGACGATGGAATAGCTCATTTAAAATTGAAATTGAATTATTTTCGTATACTTTTTTTTACTACTAATTTGAAACGCCTTGTAAACGACGTAAATCCCTAGGATTAGGTAAAATAAATCTGCGCAACACATAAGTGCCCTGCGTATCAAGAATTTACGCAACAAAAAGTGCCAGATAGTTATATAAAAAACGCTTTGGTAATACCGTACCTGAATACAGATCCTTTTTTTAACATAAACACGAGAGAGACATTTTCAGATCTTACAACCTGCGTTTTCAAAATTTCTCACCAAAATAACTTTCACTCGGAGAAGATCCTAAGGTAGCCGACACGCATCACCTTCAAAAAACAGCAATACTCCAATAAAAAAAAAAGATTTTCTAGTAGTGGTTTTTAGCCGCAAACAATTTAAGTTGTAGTATGTGGTCATTTGCATGGTCAGTTGCTAAAATTAACTTTCCTGAATTGAAAAACTTCTTTCACTGCTCTCCACAGAACAATTCAGCGTTCTGTCCGCCTGTCTAAATGCACTACTTTTTAAATAAAATTTCATTTTTGTTTTGTTTTTTAGGTTCTAAAACCAAAACGTCTACATCACATCAAAATGATCTGGGGATTACTTGCACTCTTTACGCTACTACTGAATGGAGGGGAATCTACACCAAGAAGATTTTCAAAAGCCCATAGCAACTTTTCCGGACTTGATTTAATTCTAGTATACGACAATATTGACAGTATCTACATTCTTGGCGGTCGAACCGTGTATATGCCAAGCAAAGAAATTTTCCGCTATTCAATTTCACGGGAAACTCTTACTCTGGTTGCAAATTTTTCTGTCGAGGGAGTTGCTGAGGGAGTTGCTGGTGATGCAGTTTTCCTCGTAGGCACAGCCATCTACTACATGGGTGGTTTTCTTTATGATGGAACCAACATCCTTGGATCGGACATCGTTTGGAAAATTGAAACGCTCACATCGACTATTGTTCCCGTCATATATGATCATTTGCCCTACCCCGTAGTTCGTCCGTGCATTTCTACCTTTGGTGGCACTGCTTACATTGATGGCGGTTTGTCACTGGAATCCAATCCTGATCCTGATGTTGTGGGCCAGTTATATACGGCCAAATATTCTACTTGGTCCAAAAGAAGCAAGTCTTACGACGCTCCACTCGTAATGGATCGATTGGACGGCTCCTGTGCGACCTCCAGAAGATTCATTGATTTTTTCGGGGGCTTTTCTTATGTAGACAGTATTCCGACAAGCTCGATTCAGAAATTTACGCCGCCAAACACAATTACGACTTTACAATACAACAATAACTACCTATGCGGGAAATGCATACGAAACCATAACTGGTGCAACCACCGTGACGGCACCCGACGGTACTATCTATGTCATTGGAGGGGCCTTTCAGAGCCCAACCGCACCGTTGGTACCCAACTTTTTGAATACCTTTGATCCTGCTACGGGAATGTTCACAAAAGTTCCCGTTACTGGGTTCACGACTCTGATTTCCTACTGCTCTGCTGTCTTTGTGCCAAATATCTTTGGAAACCGCATTTACATAATTGGAGGAGTGAATACTGAGACTATTCAATTCTATACCAGTATTTTATACATCAA
>JAQFYP010001803.1:0-14342 GCA_034694865.1 Bilobella braunerae
ATTTTGCAATGCAAAATCGACGAGTGACATAACCTTATGAGGGCGGTGTGTTATTGGTCGCTGTAACAACCTTGCATGTACCCAAGTTTTCATATGGAAACGAATAAATCGAATGCGTACCATTTAATACGCATTTGTATTATCCGTTTCCATGAACACTTGCTTGTACCCGAAGGAAATAACTATTTCCTATTTGAATTGAGCCAAATGTTGTCTAAGTTTTCCTAGAACGGTTTTGAACCATGACTTTTTTAAGAATTTAGAAAAGTGTTTTTTTTTATTATAGAAACTGTAGAAAAGTGCACTTTAATTCTGAGGTAATTGGTTTAGAGAAAGAAGTAATTAAGGGAATTCTTGTGGGAAATTTTAAAGAGGAGAAAGTCAGGTAGAAAAATGCGGTTTTGTCTAGAAAATGATCCTGGAGCCATCTCTGTTCTAAATTTAAAACAACTTTATGCTCCACAAAGGGTGACTCATCTGGAAAGTCCCTTATTCTAACGCTCATTAAAAGGGCCCCCTTTGCTTCGGGCCTCTTTGCGGGTTTTGCGTACTTTGTTTAAAGTTAAAAAATTGACTTAATTTTTTTTTTAAACCTTAGTACAATATTTAGAAATATAAGCACTTCCATTCACTGGTATCGTATGGAAGCGTCAACTTGGTCTCCAGTATTTCTCGTTTTGTTGCCAAATAAGTTTGGTGAGTGGATGCGGCAAACAGCCAATATGATGTTGTTCTCGTAAGTAATGTTTTCTAAAAAAAAAGTCGTATTGTTCTAAATAATGTTTCCTAAAAAAAAGTTCTAGAATTATTATAATTTATTTGATTCGATCATTATTGGTTAATATTTGTTGATTTGGTTTTGATTTTATGCTCTTGTAGCCTTGCTAAGGCCCCTTAAAAGGTACGTATTCTCCATCTTACGATAAGTCAGCATAATATAGATTGTTAGCTTTTGACGTTTTGCTGAGAGAAGAGCCCTTGAAGGGTCCCTCTGGTATTCAGAAAGTTCAGAATTCGCAAAGGAGAATAACTAAATCTGAACAAGTGAAAGGCTGGCGTTGTTTTCAAAATTACTTTCAAGCGGCACACAACTTAAAATCAAGTCACACCATAAATTATCCAAACAGAAGTTAGTACAAGTGTAGTGTACAAGCGTAGTCAAATAATTGTACCTATACACATACTCAATTCAGAAGGAAGGGATTGTTCTCGTATTTAATTTTTTATTGAAAAGAATTTTTGGGTATATTGAATGCCCATCTCGGCGATGAGTAAGATTCGGGTGGAAGTTTTGTGTTTCCCTTGCATACCCACACACACAGGAAATTACCAGGGTGAATGAAACTCCTCCTATTGAAATTGGAAGACCTTAGAATATAGGGAAAACAGATTTAGGACGGACGGACTAACAGAGCGAACCCATAAAGTAGCTTTCAAATTCCAATTATGCAACCAAAATTATCATCTGGTTAAAGAAAGCTTGATAAAAGTCGATAATAAAATTTGGGGCTTAATTTTTAGCTAATCACCGGTCCCGTGATTTGTGATGCAATGAAATTTCGTGATGTATCAACACCAACTTGACATATCAGGTACAAATTTCGATTTATCAGATTATTACTAGGCCCTGTGGCTAGTGCGTCTCACTACTTATAAATGCTAAAGCCAAAATCGCCAGTCCCAAAACAAGAAAAACGTAACAGAATGTAACTAAAATAATTGCTCAAATATTTCTCCATGAAGTGCGAAGCACTTGCGACTTTAAACGAAACAATAAACGACCTTACAATGGAGGTTGCCCTAGAAGACACGCTATTCCAGATGAAAAATGTGTGAGGTAGACCTTATAAGATCGTACTATATAATATACTATACTATACTATATAAACTTAAACCTAACCTACGTAGTGTGAAAAAAAACAGGTGATTCCGTGCAGTGCGAGTGGAGTGTGAAAAGACAAAATCTGGCCGCGCAGGACTCTCAGCCCTCGAAAGGAGAGTACCAAACCATATTGGCTCTCGACGACTCACAGCGTCAATGGCTGACAACCAATCTAAACAGGTTGGACTTTTTTCAAAATTTCCACTTTTAGTTTCCTTTCGTCTTTTTTTTGTTCCTCACAATTTCGATTTCATTATCAACTTTATCTCGCTTACTTTATAATTTTTCTTTACATTTGTGGGGTTTAGAATAATTTTTCTTCCGAATTTCAACTTCAAACGTTTCACTACAACGTTTTTATTTTTGAAAATTTGTCTCATTGGCTAAAAAATCAAAGTGAGTTGAGTTTGCACTCCGCTAAGATTTCTAGCACCATTTTCTCGTGTAAAGGTAGTACATTGAAAGTTTTCATAGGCGTTTTGATTTTGAGCAAGTCTGTGCTTAATGCTTATACGTTTGTTTTAAAAAACGGTAATTTGAATTTAAAAAATATATATATTCTTATATAAAAATGGTAATGCAATTAACAGCGACATCCAAAAGGTCATCTTTTAAAATTCAAAGTTTCCAAATTCAGAAAATTAAATTGAATCATGAAATTTCAATAATGATTTCCAAAAAAAACCATTTTCAACATTTTCAAACACGGCAGTAGCCGTATTCTAGGTTGCTAGGCAAGGCAGGATTGAACTCAAGGCGTTTGAATTTTTTTTAATAGTTTTGATTTTATGCTAAAAAGAGAATTTTCACACTTTATAATAAAATAAACTTTCTCTTTCTTAAATTTCTTGTTCCAGGACTTTAAGCGTAAGGGTGAAAGCGAGATTTAAGCGATTCAGCGCTACATACGTCTTTTTCAGTGTATAGTGTTGTAGAGTTTATCAAGTGCTTCTCAATTAACTGGTTAATTATTAATTATTAAACTAAAAAAATATATATAATGTAAAAATTATGATAAATAAATAATTAATTCAATGTCTACTTTCTACCTACCTACTTTCTAGGGTATTTATACTCCTTACATAATTGTCCACAAAACTATTTTATGCTAGTTTGAGCCACTATTTCGTCTAAACTTTATTAGAACGGTTTTGAACAAAAAATTTTTAGAACTTGAAAAAAGTGTGTTTTTGAACAGAACATAATTTTTCAAAAAATTTAATGGGTTTCGTGAAAGTTGTAATTAATTTCAAGGACTAGAGCTGATATTCATATTTTATGATTCATGTTCTTCAATGTTTTGTGATTGGATGCGGTGAACAGCACATGTTCTAAAAACTGTATTCTAAAAAAATTGTTTTAAACTACTTTCAAAAAGTTTGGAAAAGGAAAACAATGTTTTAAATTAATGAAAATATTCGTCAAATGTTTTTAAATTTTTAAGGCGTTAAGAGGAAATTCCCCCCAACAGGAAATTCCTGTCCAAATCGGAATACAATGATTTTTAAATATTCAAATTCGCTACTGTTTTATTGAGGCAGTGATATAAGTCACCACCTGGTAATTTCTAAATCTGTTCTGAACTGTTCTGGAATTTTCTAAAATTACCATTTTTTCCAAGTCCCAACCTCTGCTCTGAAATTTTTTTCTAGAATTCCACCATTTTCTAAATGTTGACATCTGTTCTGAACAGAGATTTTCTAGAATTTTCTAGATTTGCGTGTCAAATCCCATAAGGTTTAAAAAATTCTAATTTTCAAAAAAACTTTTTTTTTTTAATTTTGAGTAGTGTGAATTTTTACCATTAAAAAAAAATCATCTTTTTTTCAGTGTATTGCAACGGCCCAGTTTTGATTTAAAAAACGCAAACACTTGAGACCATGTCCTAAGAGCCGAGGAACAAAATTCAATCGCCGCTAGTAAATTTCCAGCCTACGACGATTTGCAGCGATGCTATTGGCTCCAGGTAAAAAACTTGACCTTTTGACCTTTCCAATTTTTTTTAATAAAAACAGTTGTTGGTTTGTGTAGATAATGTGTTTCAATAAAAAAATAATAAAGTACATAAAACTATAAATATAAACTTAATAAATAAAAAGTATAGTGTAATTTTGCTAGTTATTGCGAAAAAACAACAACATTGGGAGCGTTCTCACCTACAAACTGGAGGAAACACTCACATTCAAAGATTTTACTTTTCAACGGCGTTTCTGTTTAAACATGAAATTTTTTCTAGAACAAACTGACTCGGAAGGCTTTGCTTTAATTCCAGTTTTAAAACATGTTCCTCTGCTTGAACTATTTTGAATTTGAATTTATCGACTTTTTGTCAAATACTTTTTTAAATAGTATTTGTATTGAACATATCTATTTTAACGTGGATATAAACAGAGAATAGCCGTGTTTTTAATGTGGTTATGAACAGTGCATAATTTTTTTCAAAAAAAATTAAGTTTTTGAAAATTTAATGTATGGTTTAATTCATAGGTTTAGTGAAAGTAGGAATTAGGGGAATTCTTGTGGGAATTTTCGAAGAGGAGAAAGTCAGGTATAAAAATGATGTTATTCTTTTTTTTTTCTGTTTCTCGATTACCCTAATTTTCTTGATTAATCTCCAGTCGTGCTTTTGTAAAAAAAAATCGATTTTCGCAAAACACTCCTTTCATTTTTATGCACAAAGATAATGGTTTTCGGTACTTAAAAAATGCTCTGTACGAAAAGGTGACTTAAAGATCAACTTTAACTATCACTGGATTTTTGGTTGACGCTAAATTCATAAAATTTAATGCATCTTGTGGCATCTTGGAGCGTAACTAACGTTCTTACGCAGCAGAAAGTGAGAAATGACGTACGGTTTAGTGCTCGTGGTAAGAATTATTTCTTTTCGTTTCTTTTAGCGCAGCGACGACACTTTGATCTTTCATTTTGATCAAAATTGCCGGTTCTTAAAAAAAATCATCACGCTTTCTAGAAAAGAGAAACTGACTTTCTATTTTTTATGTTTAGATTGCCCAGACTAAACCTCCAGTCGTGCTTTCAAAAAAATTGCCGAAAATTCTTTTATTCCCAAAAAATTCACGAATACACAAAAATAGTGTCAATTCAGCTGGAATGTAGCCTAGGGTGCGCTGGACAAAAATAAGTTATACCTAGAAGCACTTAAAAAAGCTTATTTACTTAAAAACATGCTGTGTACGGGAAACGCACAAAATCAAAAAAGAGACTATCAAAATAGTATTTTGTAGACGCTAAATTCAAAAAATGGCGAGAATGGCGAATTGGAGTGTCGTCAAATGATGCAAAGGATTTCTTTTTTGCTCTTTGACATTTCCACTAAGGGTTCGTCAACATGTGTGATTTTCACAGCTTTGCGAAAACATTTTGACATTTTCTAGGGCTATTCGCTGAAACTGTGTTTAATTGAGGATGAACCCGAGAGGGTAATTAGAATGCGAACGAGTCCAAGTGAGGGATTGTCAAGACACGAAGTGTGATTGATAATGAAAGGAATATTTCATAAGGTGAGATCTCTCAGATCTTCGCTGAAAACCTGTGATATGTACAGAGCGCTTCCAAACACTGGAAATTTCCACAAATGCATCTACAAGCATCGTTGATTTTCAAGATTTGAAAGGTTGAAGCTTCCCTGGTAGTTTAGCGTGTCATGGTCTGTTTTTTTTTCGTTGCTTTTGATATCTGCGCTTTATTTTTGAAAGGCTCTGTATATGTCCCCTCTTTGATTGAGATGTTGGCCCAGGAAGAGGAAGTGAGAGTGGCTTTGGTGGAATTCGGATACCAGAAATGCAAACGCTTTTGTCTAATCGCTGATTTCTAATACCCCAGGCGGTGAGGGATGGTGATTGGTTGCTTATTGATGGGGCCAATCGCTGCGGCGCTGCTGTGCTGGATCAACTCATTTCGCTGATGGAGAGCGATGGACGACTCTTTCTCTCCGAATGAGGGAACATTTATGGCAAAATCATTGAGATGAAGTCAACTTCCGCCTCATCCTCACCATGAGGCTTTCCAAAAAATTTGAAGGTGAAATTTTTAATGTTCATTTTTTTTAATTAACCAAATTTTGAAAAGTTATTTTAATTATGAAAAATGCCTACTGCAGTTGTAAAAGTATTGAAAAAATGAGATTAGGACTTTAAACGTTCGTTAAATTATCACAACTGTACTGTTCGTATTTGACAAGTAAATTTGTTGAAAAATTTGTGCGGAACGTCCAATCAAGACATTTAAAAAAGATTTTTATTAATATATTGCGCATTCAGGCATTTTCGAAAAAAAAAAGTTTTTTGAAAATCTTGTACAAAATTATAGTATTAAAGTAGATAATTTTTAAAATTAGATTTGCAGATATAAAGTTGTTTTTAAAAGTGAAAACTGGGGTAAAAGGACTTATGTTTTTTTTTAGGAAATTGTGGGTGCTATTTAGCATGCTTTCAAAACAACTTTTGGGTTTCAAAAGAAATGTTCCAAGCTTTGTGAAACGCTCTGTATATTCAAATTGAATCTTGGGAATTTTTTGAAAGTCGCTGTATAAGTTTATGGTGGCGTTTCTGTTTGCACACGGTTTTTTTTAACAAAATGATTTAACCCTTCCTTCACCGTGTGTGCGATTAATCGTGGTAGGACCATTTAGCGTCCTGTTACTTAAATTGGTAAAAAGTCCGGAAAGTGATGTTCCGTGACAAATTTTGCAGCCCATAGTGCATAGAAAAGTGGGGAAATGCTTAATTTGAGCCTTAGATTGCGCTGCCAAGGGTATAAAAACCCTGAAAATGGCGTCATTTGGAGGTCAGTCTCTCGCGCGTCACCCGAGTGTGACAGTAATAGTCAACATTTAGGGATGACATGGAGTGCGACTTCTCAGCCAGTGCTGCCAAGGCCCACCTTCTATTTTTAGAATCACACAATTTCAGTCCGTGCCTATAGCCACTGCATGTCTGTCCGTCACGTCCAATTTTATATTGAAATTAGCCAACACTTTCAGCGCTTCATTACCTTATAAAATTATATTCCAATTAGGGTTGTCGGCTCCTCCTCCGTTTTATTTAATAATAAAGCTATCGCTATGCTCAGCTTAATAAATAGAAAAAATATTTTAATAACAAAAGCAGCCGATCCATTGGCAGTTTTAATTTTTTGGTTTTTGTTGCAGACGGGCTTGTAAGGCTAATCTGTTTTGAAAGTACCTGACTTTTTATTAACAATAGAACACTCCTTTGCTCCTCTGCTTTATATTTAAAAAACTGCAACTTATTTTTAGAGTGGGAGTGCATTATAAATAGGGTATTACTGTACGTCCGTCGTGAGCCACGGACCGAAGAGAATAACAGAATAATTTCAAATTGTAAAGTAACAATTATACTATAACAATTATAACAATAGGTAACAATTCACACGCACTTTATTCAGAGTTAGAGATGAGCATCGCCGTTGACCTGAATCAAATTAAAATATAAAATCTCACTTTTTCTAAAATGGGCTTGTTTGGCTACTATTCAATAAAGACAATCATAATCCTCGTGATCAACTTTATACTGTGACAGTAGTAATTCCTAACTTACAATTAGTGATATTGACTCTTAAGTACTTTACTGCATTTGTTGGAACTGCGGAACTATATTCGATTTCAAATTTGTGTGCTTTGTAAATAAATGATTTTGACTGGAGTTTTACTGTCCAGAAATTTTAATTAATTTTTTTTTTAAATTAAAAAAAACCGGTTATAAAAAACCTTTTTTAAACACAGGTGATTCTTGGATACTAATTTTAAGGGGAATTCAAATCATTTAGGAGATTTTTTTTCAGAATTTTGAAAAAAAAAGGATTTCGTTTTTTTAATGCTTTTCAAAAGTTAGGCATTTTTGTTTGTTAGAAATTGTAGGTTTCGAAAATTAGAAATGAGACTTCTAGAAGGTCAATGAATTTGGAGCAGCAATTTTTTCATTTTGTGAAGAAATTGAAGCAAACTTCCAATTTTATTCATTCAACTTTATTTGATTTAGGCTCACCCATATCAACATGAGAAAAAACTTACAATTGAAAATTCTTGATTTTGCAACTTGAGGTAAATTGCTGTTCGTCGCCGCCCTATATACTCACCCTATATTCTTCCCTGTTTTTCCCGCATGGAAAGTTTCTCCGGCATTTAGTTTTGACCATTTTGAAATGGATTTTTTTAAAATGATGTTTTAAAAATGAGTTTTATAAAATCAGTCGTTTAAAAAAAAGGCTGGAAATTCGTTTAGAAAATTCTTGAAGAGTTTAAAAAATTCCCTGAAAAAATTCTTCAGAAGTTCTTGAATTTTTCAAAAAAAAATTCTTGAAAAATTTAAGAAAACTCAATCTAAGTGTAAGATATGTCACAAGTCGAAACTGCAGAATCAATATTCCTCCCTGTTATGCCCAAAGATAAATTTTTTCTGGCGTTTAGTTTTGTAGATTTAAAAAATGGATCTTTTCTAAAAATGATGTTTAAAAGTGATTTAAAAAAGGACTTTAATCTAATTAAGGCTTGCCTTTTGTTTTAAAAAAATTTCCTGAGACTTGTGCTATTAATAACTGGGAGTAGGTGGAAAAAGTGAAATTAAGAAGGGCTGTGATGTTTTAGAGTTGAATAATTTTGCATAGTCTGGCCAGAGTCTTTATTCTCCCATTTTCAACGATTCCAGCGCTCCAGCCGCCCATTTCCTGGAATTTTTAGAAAAGGATTTTTTTAGGAAAAAGGAGCTTTTTAAAAATTATAAAAAAAAAAATTTTTAAGTGTAGGCACGCACCCTTTTAAGGACTTTTCGTTTTCACTATTCTTCTAGTTTCGAGATTTAATTTTTTTTTTAAATGAAATGTCTATTTTACTCTTTTTTGTTTGCTATGTTAAAAGCCGAAGGCTCTTATCGTGCGTGCATGACAAGGGGGTTCTTCCTGATACTTTTGGTATTTTTAATTCGCGCCAGTTGCCTATCGGTGTGGCGACTAAAAAATCCGGGGTTCGAATCTAGTCGCCATAGTATATTTTAGCTTATTTTTTATATCAATTTACGTAAGTAGGTGAAAACTAGCCACACAATCCCGTCCTAAGGAGAGTATCATTAAATAAAAAAAAAATAATAAAAAATCCCGTCCTAACTCCTGACTCCACCTACTGCAATATGCCGACGATTCAGTAGCTCTGGCCCCATCCCCGTTAGACATGGAACGAAAACTTCTACGTCTCACAGATTATTTTGACAGGAAGCTCCTGGAAGTCAACGTCTCCAAAACCAACATAATTATTTTCCGTCGACACGGAAGGCCGCCAAAGGTAAAATTCTTTTACAAAGGAAAATCAATCAAAATTGTTTGGTTTGGAAAATCCTTGTAAAATGTCGGAGTGACTCTATTCAATCCTCCTTGAAACTTTTCGACTCCATCATTGCATCAACTATTCTCTATGGTTCAGAGACTTGGAGCCTTCGTTACTTCGAAATTATCGAAAGAACCCAAACAAAATTCTTAAGACGCCTTTTATCCCTTGGGTATGATACCCCAAATTATTTGATTCGCCTAGAAACAGGAAGAGCCAAACTAAAGGCCAAAATTGTCAATCAAGCCATCCGCTTTTGGACACATCTCTTGAAAATGGACGCTTCTAGACTCCCACGGATATGCTTCAACAGGCTCTTGGAACTTGACACCGCAGAACCCGACACGGAATATAACTGGGCAACACAACTCAGAACAACGCTGTCAAAATTCCCCCTAGATCATCTCTGGACTCGCCAGGAGAGTGCTTTCCTCGAAAGACAGAACAGAAAAATTCTAACCAAACTTAATGAGTCATGCATGGAGGACGATATCATACAAGTTGAAGCTTCAAATGCAAACCATTTCTACCACCCAGCAATTCGCCCGGATGTGACTCAACTGCCCCAATACCTTGACACAAATATTTCTCTACTTGACAAAAGGACGTTGGCTGGAATGCGCCTGCGCAGCAACTTCCTAAGAAACGACCAAGGATTTATTAGCCTCAACTCTTCCCAAGTGTGCCCCGTTTGTAACACAGGAAAAAACAATGACAACTTTCACCTTCTAATAGAGTGCCATATTTCTAAGAATACTCCTCTCATCAAATTTCGAGGATGAATCCTCTCAGCAGGAATGGCTGACCTCCTTCATAGGTGAAATTCCCAGGGAAAAATTGCACTCCATTGCAATTCAAATTAGATCTTCACTGAGACGACGGAAATTTGCAGAAGAAATGCAGCAGGACTGATGCCATTAAAATCCGCATCTGCTTGTTCAAAATCAATCACTTTCAATCTAGCTCTACCTCAGCATGTCGCTCCTGGCACTGTTTTCTCTCTTGCTCACCGGCCTTCTCTTCGACACCACACCGAAGGTCAACTCGTTTGCAACTTCGCCAGTACTTCAAACCATCTCCTCTACGGCTTTCAGCAGCTTCATGTCGGGAATCAAGGGCCTGCTGAAATCAGGAAACAACTTTGCGGAAGATTATGGACTGTCCTATAAGGACGTCAATAATAATCAGTTAATGATGCAGTCCATCAATGCGTTTAATAATCAAGCCCAGAAGGAAGAAGAATCAAAGCAGACGGCTCTCCTCCAAGATGACCTCACGGCAAAGAAGCACTACTTTCATCTCCTAATTGCCTGCATTTTTACTATAACGATTATGTTCTCGGCTCTTCTAACTTTCTTTATTCGCGACTTTTGCAGAGTGAAAGCAGGACGTACTAAAGCCAAAGCAGTTGAAGACTTCGAAAGGAACCAGGAACTCAAAAAATTGAGAGAACGTGCCGAAAGGGAAAGAGATGCCTGAGACCTCCACATCGCACCTTCCAAAGCAAGTCTTTCTACAACTTCTTCAATTTATTTAAATTTAGACTTTTTATTCCATTTCAAAACTTGTCAAAACTGCTTCACAACCAAGTAGATTGAATCAGACTTAAATTTTCTGTTTATAATTTAAACATATTATTTATATTTATACATTAACCCTTACTAACACCTTAATTCACTATTTCACATTAGAATTACAAAAATCAAAAAAAATATATTTACCAAACACCAATGCTAATTAAAATTACTCCGATTTATGTCATATCGGCTCCATGGGCTTAGGGCCCTTAGGGAGTAACGATAATCTGATAATAAAAATAAAATCCCGTCCTAGCACGGGTTTACCCTTAAGGGACCCTTTAAGCGGAAGACGCAATTAAATCACAGATCTAGAAACCCGAAAGAGACCATCGTACGTTGTAAGGGTACTATTGTCCTAGCAAGGGCATGTCTGCCCTTTTTGGAAAATTTTTTGAAGCAACTTTCTGTTTGGACTTCTTCTAACACTTGATCCATAGTCAGTGGTTTGCTCATGCCTTGCTGAGCTGCGTCCAGTGCTTGAGCGAATTTCTCGACCCAGAGTTGCTGTGCTCTTTCTCTGTGCGTGCGCTACACGTGCTCTCTAGAGCACGGGCAGAGCAGAGCAAGCATCCAGAGTTGCACTTTCCTCTAGTCGTGCTGTGCTCTATTAGTTGTAGAGCCGACCTCTACAACCCGTAGAGTATGCTTGGCGCACGTAAGCAAAAATGTCTCACATTCCCCAATTCAGTTGCATTTCTTGCTACAATAGGAGTTCACAAATGGGGGTTAAGTGATCCCGACTCTGAATCTTGCTTTCACATTGATTAATTCATTCTTAATTCAAGATTCAAATTATTGGATGATAACTAATTAATTGTTAACCTCATCGTGGGACTACAGATGTTAGGTAATGTTTCATTTTCATAAATATTACCTAAATACGTTCAAATTGCAGTATGCTGTTGTAAACATTGGAGAAGTATGAAAAACTTTAGTCCATATTTGTTTAAAGCAAAAGCGAGTAGCGCATGCTCAGCTCAGAGCAGAGCTCGATGCGTCAAAGCACTTTGTTAGCAACTATGGATGAGTTCAATGCACGCACGAAGCAAGGGCTCAGCACGGCACAGCTCGATAACTCTGGATCTAGCGTAAGAACCGCAGCGGATAACTATTCTCAATTTAAATTGAGCAGTTCTTTATTTCACTTTTGTTCGAACGGTGTTGAACAAAACATATTTTTTCGTTCTAATTTAGAAAAGTCTAAATTTGAACAGACTATTACATTATAGAAAATCATGTTGAAGGAAGCCTTTTTGCCATTTGCCAATGCACAAAGTATTAATTTTGTGTTTGTGTAAAGCAATTGCCTTGCACTGACCAATAGTGAACAATGGCAAAACCGCCAAACATAATTCTCAATATGTCATTCCAATTGCCATACAGTGGAATGTAATTGCTCTAATGGCAAAACCGTCCACACAAGCATGTGTGGACGGGAATGCGCATGTGCAACTCTCAAAAGTTTTTTTTGTTCAGTATCAATTCTCCCGTCCTTTTGGACGGGTTTATACACTAGTGTTTAGAAAACCTAGAAAAGTGTGGTATAATTCTGAGGTAATGGCTTTAGAGAAAGTAGTAAAGGAATTCTTGTGAAAAATTTCGAACAGTAGAAATTCGCCACAAGCAACAAAAGACGATGAAAGTTATTTTAGGGCTTCCTCGTTCGTTCCACTTTTAGAAGAAAGTTTCCTTGACTTACTAAATGGAGCTTTGCTAATAAATGGTAATACCTAGTTCAAAATAACTTCTTTTTTTTAATTTCCTATTTCTTTAAATTAAAAACAAAAGTAAATTTAGTACAAGTAAAAAATTAAAAATATCGTGAATGCTAGAGGAAGCTTTGCTAATTACAAGTACAGTTTCAACTAAAGAATAACTTTTTTTCAAAATTTCGTTCAAAATTTTTCATTTTATTTTAATTTAGTTACAATCTTAAAACCAAAATTTTTCGTCTCATTACTCTACTTTTTTTTTTGTATTTTTTGCTCTCCATTTTTCAACTGTTTTATCGTTGGATTCAAGGAAAAGCATAAACTGTTTTGTTCTAAAAGTGTTCTCTAAGCCATTAAAAAAACCAAAACACAACCAAAAAAATTTAGTATTTTTAAACTGTTTTTAAAATATTTTTTAACATTATAAGTTTACAATACAAGTAGAAATAGGGTTTGATTGGCAAGACAGAATCGATTCATCAAATGAAGTGCGAGACAGAATCGAAACTTTTTTCTTGTCATAAAACTTCAATCATCTACTGTAAGTTTTTAGAATTTTTTTTATAAATATCTCGCTCTTGAAACACAAGATGATGAGAATGTGGGCGCAGTATAATACTTGTCGTGCACTTCATGGATGGCTTTGGACCGTGTAGAAAAACGCGAAACTTTTGCAAGATGCTATAACAAAAAAAGGGGAGTCGTTGTTATCACTGTACGTCTCCGAAATTTTGTGTCCCGAGTCAAAACATTTGAATTTTTTTCTTTCGAGATTTTAACGAATCTCTTATGTTTCTCAACGTTTCAGATCGTTTTAAGAAAACAAATTTTTTTAGTCTAAGAGTCCCCTTTTGCATTTAAAAAAAAATATTCCAAGACGAAAGTTTTGAAAATTTTCTTTTTCTTCATTTCGATGAATCTTTACGTTTTTCAACCTCTTAGAGCGTTTGAAACAAATACTTTTTTTTAAACATAAGGGGACCCCATTTGCATCTTTATCGAGAAATTTCAAAGTCCAGACGAAAATTAATTAGTTAACTAACATTAGTTAATGTAGCAGGAAAAAAAGTTGGTTGCTTGTGTTAGTGTTTTATGTGGTGGTGCTGGGTGGGGAAGTCTCGAGATAAATTTCACTCTCATATTTCGGTTCCATGCAATAAGCTAGGCAACCAAAATCTAGGCAGCAAAAATCTAAGCAAACAAAAAATCTAGGCAAAATAAAAATCCAGGTAACAATAATCTAGGCAGCAGAAAAATCTAGGAAATAATGATCAACCCTTTATTGATAAAGAACCACTTATTATAAAGTTACGACAGACGTTTGGGTTCAAAAATTACAAAACGGGTCCAAGTTCAAACCCAGTAACTGAAATCCGTTAAAAAGGGCTGTTTCCGCTCGCCTTGCAATTCATTTTTTTTAACTTGGTAAGATTTGCCCTAAATGTACTCAATCAAAATGTTTGATTAAAACCTCAACCAATTTTTTAAAATCTAACCTTAAACATACAATGAAAGTGCAAAAGTTCCTAGATTTTTATTCTGACTAAATATTAGATGTCTAAATTATTGCTACCTAAGGTTTAGTTTGCATAGATTTTTGTTGCCTAGATTATTCAGTCTAGATTATGGCGTGCTCCCCTCGAAGGAGCAGTAGTTTACCTAATGGTAAAAAAAGGAAGAGTACCTCCCTTGCCCTTGTCTGCAATGCAAATTCGTTTGCCGAAGGAGAAGGGGAGGAAGGCTTCGTGTGCCTTATTTAGACTTCCGTCTCCAAGGACGAATCTGTCAGGCCGAAACGCTTCTGGATCTCC
>JAQFYP010001804.1:0-14341 GCA_034694865.1 Bilobella braunerae
ACAAATGCATTGAATGTATTCATCAACATATGTGTCGACTTTACATAATGTGTTTTAATAATTTTTATACACTTCTAATTGCCAACAATTAAACGAGTTGCGTTAGGTTGTGTAAATTTCAAAGTCGTGCTCAGAAAAAAATACTGGTTGCTTATCGCCTATACTGCATATAGTACATACATAGTTCGAAATCCGTCATCATTTCTTTGAACTAACGAGGCTTCCGTCAACATCTATAAATTTAATATGTATCATTTTTATAGGGTATTGACTACACTATAGCGACGGATTTCTTTATAGTAGAACCTCGCTATAGTGTGTGAAAACCCTGGCTCCATTTCAATCCACTATAACGAGGTTTCACTGTATATAAAATATCAGTAGCAGATTATTGCTCACTTCTAACACGTAACTTAATTACATTATTGCTGTTAAATTGCCATTAACTTCAATTGACAAAAAAAGTTACAATTGAAGTTACACGAAGTTGCATGCGTATACTTAATTAAAAAAAACGTGCCCGTTGGATGCATGGGTTGTAAAGTTTAAAAAATTTCATAGCGAAATTTATGGAAAATAACACTTGTACAGTAACAAGGTGAAGGTCAGGCATGCACAACAACTAGAAATTCAAACTTTGCTATTACATTATAGAAAATCATGTTGAAGGAAGCCTTTTTGCCATTTGCCAATGCACAAAGTATTCAATTTTTGTTTGTGTAAAGCAATTGACTTGCACTGACCAATGGTGAAACATGGCAAAACCGGCAAACATAATTCACAATATGTCATTCCAAATGCCATACAGTTGGAATGTAATTGCTCTAATGGCAAAACCGTCCACACAAGCAAGTGTGGACGGGAATGCGCATGTGCAACTCAAAAGTTTTTTTTTCTGTATCAATTCTCCCGTCCTATAGGACGGGTTCATACACAAGTTTTAGAATGAAATGTTTCAAAGCAAACACATTTTCGAAACCAAATTTTGGAGTTGAAGCGGTCTTATGCCGGTACCTTCTGAACCGGTATCGGTTTAGGAATTAGAGTTCAATAAAAAACTAAAAGATAGATAATTAAAAATTTTCACTGTTTTTAAAATTACATTTCATGTATTTTCAGAGTTTCATTTTTTAGCATGTAGATTTATTTTCATTGTAAATGTCATTGATACTTACTAGTTGGTTAGTATTTCAGCCAAATCGAAATTGTTGTTGCAATCACGGTACATGCCTTTTCCGTATGAGGCCTCATTGTTACTGGTGTCCGCTCCGTTATATTTATTTGGTAAGTCTCGAAAGCAACAGTTTCTGCACACTGGGTAAGAATTTCCATTGTTGTTACGTGTAAATAAAGCCTTGCTAAATTTTACGGTTGAGCCAGGGTCACAGTATATATAGATACTAGTAGTTTCGCAACTTATGTAACCAGTGACAATTTTTAAAGATGAAGCTAGGCATGCTAGTAGCAACTGATAGAATAGTAGAAGTAGTAGTAGTAGAATAGTAGAATTGTTATTAATATTTATTTAACTATTATTTTGTGTTGTACTGGCCAAGCTGGTCCGTTCTAGGATGGAAAAACATTATTTGTAAGTTCTGCGCCCCCTGTCCCAGGAAGGGCCAGTTTGGCGAGGTTTAAGTACATATAAATTCCAATACCAACCAGCGCTCTTGAAAAATAAGTCTTATCACAAGAAATTGTGCATCTCTGGCACAAAAAGTAATTGTCGGAGCACCCCACACTCCTGCCCTTTAATTGCTCTTTTACTTACCTGTGAAGGCTTCATTGCCGACGTTGCAATGGCAATACACAGAATGAGAAAATGGTGCAGCATTTATATAGCGATTACAAGTGATCCTATTACAGCCAAATTTTTTGCATATTTATGTTTTCAGTAACAAAACTATCCACTATCTTGGATCGCATTATTTTTTTGAACATAACATAATTCTCCCACAAAAAATTGAAGTACAAATGATTTAATGCGTTCTTTTTGGCTCACAAATCTACAAAAAGATGTGTTCAAATTTAATTTGACTACACATAGTTCTAGCACAGGGAAATATTAATTTTAATCTTGAATTTTATTGAATTTTAATTTTAAAAGCAACGGAGCGAGGCTGTGCAGCACTCCGTTGCTCCTTTTTTTTTTTTGATTTTTTTAAGGAAAGCAAGTTTTTGCATTTTATACGTCCAACTATGTAGCTGGTCGAGGAGTAAGGGCGGATATGAAGGGAGTTTTTGTGCATCCGGTGATACGAGTGGAAGAGATTTTTGGCAGCCGGTACGCACACACAGCAGATAGTGGGAATTAAGGCAGAAAATAAAGACAAATATTAAAAAGATAAAGAAATAATACAAAATAATAATAACAATAATGAAATAATAGGGAAGTAGAAGCCGAGGAGGAAGGATCCCCGCATTTCACTTCTTGGTCACACAAAAATTTACCTGCACTTTAACAAATATTGTTGGACAACGTTCTTTAAATCTTAAATTAAAAATCTTTTTTTATCCTAGGACGGCTTTGGCTACCTATTAATATTTTATGTTAACTTGGTTTTGAACTTATGTCTATATCATAATTTATTACCAATGTATCGAACTCATCGGAAATATTTTCTGCATACTTAAGCGGCTACATGAACACACTATTAGTCGTTTCTAATTAAAGGAATTCTTCTAAAGTTTATAGCAATTTAGTGTTTTGAGACGACAAATCGGAAGAAATCTTGAAGTTGGAACGTTGGATTTGCTCAAGTACTAGAAGCAAGTATAACAATTGCAAGTATTCATTAAGCATTATGCTAATTATATTCAGCTGTGCTTCTAAGGTTAGTTTCAGAAAAAATGGCTGACGCTTGAAAAGCTAATTTGCAACTCAAATTAGAAAACAAATTGTGAATCTTCAAAGTATGTTCGGAAAACCAAAAATGTTCCGAATAAATTAGCCTGTGACGAGTGATTCTTAAATTGTTTCCAACTGAGCTTTGTTCAGCGTTTTAATCATCAACCCCGCATTTGTGCAGTTCAAACAAAGCTTTACTTTAAGATTTCAAGTCTGTTTAAGATTCTATGAAAACGATAACCCGCGTGAAGCGTCTGTTTTTAACTTAAACACCGTAAGTCTTAAGCCTGGATGAATTACCAATAGTTGTAGCTAAAAAATAGCGAAGCGGTATTTCTAAAACTGCAATAAAATCCGAATAAAAAGCCCCTACATTTCTTTCTTAAACTAATTTTTTGACTTCCGACATTTAGCAAAACGTTTTCGGAAAAGATGCACAACATTGTAATCGGAATACATGTCAAGTATACTATAAATATTATTCCAGCTTTTGTGTTTAAGCTCAGACGCTTTACGTCTTTTTGCATTTCGGCTCCAGACGATTCCCTGTAAATTTTACGCGTTTCGTTATGCAAGTACATTAAATGTACAAACTCATAGACACCAGATTCCACAAACGCGCGGATTTGCTTACTGAACACGGGCTTAAACGACTGAATAAAATAGATATTGAATCCGAGCAGATATCCTGGGATGATTTCTACCATCTCCTTATCCGGCAGTTTGTATATTTTGGCATAGGTACTATCTAAGCGTGCCTTAAGCAGCAAGTTATCGATATCGGTCCTTGGCAGGACGTAGGCGCTCTTGTCACACTTGAGTACTTTTGATAATGCAGCGCTTTTAATATTACTAAATGTCTGACACGGAGGGGGACTTAAGAGTTTCAGAAAGCGTAAAAGCGTTGTATCAATTTTAGTTGCATTGTGTCCAAACACGTTGGCGTCATTTAGTAGTCTGACGTCTTTGTCCACAGAGTCAAGAGTTTCGATAAGCGTCACCCTTCTCATGCCATGAAAAAGCCCCAATGCAATTAATGGAAACGCATAGGAATTCTCTGACATAGAGTGAATCAGAATTTTGTTGCTGCAACCATCTGAGTGTTTTCGGCAGCAGTTGTAGTGCATTACAGCTGAGAGAAGTACAGGTTCAAAGTAAATTGTGAAGTTTTCATCCAACACTTCCTGAACTGACTCTATTCTAAACATGTCAAACGGTTTTATCAGATTTGTTGTCACAAAACCGTTGTAGGCGTTTGTGAGTACAACAGCCATCAGTAGAAATAGTCCAAATACTATGCGAAATGCTGGTATTTTTTCAAACTGTGAAGGTATTGCCGCAGACTGCTCAAGTAGATAAAAGACTAGGATCTCTACAGCGGAGTAGATGTGTTTCTGGTTACGCAGCACGAGGTCATGCAATATTGCAGCGGTTCCTAGGAAGCTGATACCAACCAACCAGACCGATCGCTGGAAAGGGGCTGCGTAGTGATGAATCCCTAACTCTGCGTACAGTCCGTCGCAAGTAACGGCGGAATGCGTAAAAGTTTTCACTGGTTGGAATATTTGTAGGGAGTCAGCAACCCAGGCTTTGTTGATGACGTTGTACTTCATTTCAAGTACAAAGCCAGGTTGTGTATACGTCGGAACGTAGTTTCTCCATTTAGAGCTACGATTGAAACCAGCAGTCAAGAAGTCAGCCAAAATCAGTGCGTGCTCCATTTCTTCAGATAGGTCAGCCATACAAAGTGAAACTACCAAATAAACCCTGGTTCTAAGGATCAGTTTCACTGCTGACTCTAGTTCCTGTTTGCTAACTCCTGTAGTCAATGTAGTATAAATATATAATGTAAAATACTATATAATTATAAAATTCCACTCAATAAATTTATATATATATTTATTTTTGCTTACCTTCTCTTGCATTATTCATGATAAGAGGAATCGCTTTGAGCCAACCGATATGGTAACACGTCACGTCCAAGTACGCCTTCCTAACTTCAAATTTCACACAGACAAAATTTTTTGGTGAGTAATAGCAACGAAGAGCGTATACTGCGATTGGATACATTTCGAAGTAGATGTCCGTTATCACGCGCAGTTTTACATGAACGGAATCTTAAAACATAAATTTTATAAGCGATATTCTACTAGCCTGTACTAGGACAGGAAATTTGTAACTTTATTACTCTGTCCTATGACGGACTTGTTTGCCTGGATTTGACTTGATGGCCTTGCTGCGCGGAATTTATTTTCTCTCTTATTTAGATTTTTTTTGCAAAAGTTTATGCCCAAATCTAGCGCTAAATGTGTAATGTGATAGTTTTAAACAAAAGAGTTTTAGTGAGACCAAAGGTAAAAGAAGAACTGTTTAGAGGCTTCCTCGTCGGAATTTAAATTCATGGTGAATTTAACAAAAACCTTTGATATAGAGGTATTTCATAATTTCTATTCATTTGTTCATAGCTTTAAAAAAATAAACAATATACTAAATAAAAAAAAACAGCGCGGGCTTGTTAGGCTAACAAAATGTCTGAAGACGGTGACACCCAGTTTTTTTTTTTTGCTTTTATAACGTCGTTATCTATTACTTACCCCAGCTACGAAGTCTGTGTGCAACAACTGCACTCAAGAATATTTGCGTAGGAAACATCTCCATTCGAGCAAGTAGTGTTGGCTTTCGATAGGCACTCTTACCTGAAAAGCGCACGTGTGAATCCTGATAAAATATGGTGCTCCATCTGGTGCTCAAGTACCCATAAGCATGATATATGTCTTTTGGATTCCGAGTAAAAATTAAGAGTACTGTGATGCAGCGTATTTGCTTCATGAAAAAATTGACCTTTAAGGATTCACATATGCCTGTTTTAGTGTCATTTACTGTACCTGTGTAATTTATATGTGGGTAGCAATTGTGTGGAAGTTTGTCATAAATATACGTAACATTCCCTATTGCTACTGGGTATTTTGTCGAAAACAAGTCAATAGAGTCATTATAAACTATTAATTGATTGAAGCAATTGTCGGAATGTGTTAGGAAAGGATCCATTTCTAAGTAAATGCTTTTGCAGATAGCTACAGCGTAAGAAAGCAATACGATAAACAGCATAGCGAAACGGTTCACACAAATGGTTTCGCTGAGAAGAATGGATGAGTTGTCTACTAAAAACACTAATATATGAAATTACCTGCCAAAATATTGGCGTGTTTGAGAAGGAAACTAAGTTCCCATTTATATTCACTGTACACAATAGAATGTGTATGTTTTCTGAGAATTTCTCGCAATGAGATTGGAAGATTAGAGGTATGAGTTGTGCTGGGAATTAGAATTCAGAATGAATAATTATACTCATAGAACATGTTCTGCAGTTGGTTGAAATCATGCTTGAAAACCACCATGCTGATTTATCGAAAATAGGTTTAAACAAATTCTGTTAAATAAAAGCGCTATTTCTATAAAAGTAGTGACGAAAATACCCTTAGACAATGCATAATCCCAACTAGAATTTGGCATAACAATTAGGTACTATATGATTAATTTAGAAAGTTATTATGGAAGAAGCACATTTAGCTGTAGTTGTGTAAGATTCATCAGAATTCAGCACCATAATTTTAATTATTTTAAATAATTGTGGTGTTCTAATTTTAGCATGCTCATAAACTACATTTTAAAATTTAAAATGTCCAGCATAAATAAGTAGTCTAGTTATCTACTGTGTTTGTCACAACAAACTGGACTGTTCAAAACAAACAATTTGTTTATTTTAAGAAAACCACTAGATTTTAAAACAATGCTAGTCTCATATACGGACAACATTAGTCATATTAGTCAACTTGGTTTATAGTAAAACTCTCATAGAAACCTATTTTAGTTACCTATCGATTATCCATTTGTGCTATAAAAATCCCTTGGTAAATTCCAGGAAAAAAGTAGTTTCCTAATTAAGTCAAGAATATGAACTTGACATTTCCTGAAACAATTCAGCCTACTAATTGGGTAAGGTATATTCATCTAGTGAGTTCAAACCTAGTTAATTTTCTATAAGGTGGAAGTTTAGTGACGGTTGAAGTTTGAGCATCAAAATGGCAAGGAAAATGGTTGGTTTGAAACAACAATTTGATCCGTGAGTACTTCAATGATGTACAAAAGAATTTATTTCTGTTATTTTCTTTTTTAGTTTGCCACGTTTTGCTTCATTGAGAAATATGAGTTCCTTGAGATCCGGCCGAATTCATGGTTTGTTTATTGTTTGGCCCCAAGTGACCCCCTTCGAGGTCAAAGCCAAAGATATCATCTATCAAAACATGAAAAATAAAAGCGCGCTGCGGCGCACTGAAACTACTCTGTTGAAAAAAATTCGTTTATCGAATTGGGATCAGGCCTCTAATAAAGAGATTTACAGTTGAATTGGTCAAATGCGTACTTGGCCCCTAGTAAACAGTTTTACAATAAAGATGTATGCCAGTAAATAGGTGCCGGGCCTCTAATATAAGATTTTCGTTAAAATAGTATTTCATTAATTAGGTGCCGGGCCTCTAATATGAGATTTACGGTAAACGTGGTATGTCATTAAATAGGTGCAGGACCTCTAATATGAGATTTACGGTAAAAATGATATGTCATTAAATAAGTGCCGGGCCTCTATTATGAGATTTCCAGTATAAAATACTATGCCATTAAATAGGTGCAGGGCCTCTAATATGAGATTTACGGTAAAAATTGTGTGTCATGAAATCGGTGCCGGGCCTCTAATATGAGATTTACGGTAAAAATGGACACGGAAAAACTTTTACTCAATTACTCAATTTAGATCAATAAAGTGCGAGAAGCGATGTGCATAAACTTTGCAGAAAAAAAAGCTTAACTGCTTAATAAATGATTTTGAACAATTTCGAGAATTCTAAAAATCTGGAAGCTGTTATTTTGTTGCTTTTTGTCGCTATATATTGCTTGCAACCGGTAGAAATACACAGAAACTATTTGAACGATTAATTTTTATCAGTCCTTCAATTCTTACGTTGTTATTCAAAATACGCGACCAACTAGTGGCAGAGACTATTGAACAAACGGTTATCAGTGAAGGCTAAGTAATGCATATGTAATTGCATTACTGTCTGACCTTCTCTAGTTCAACCTATTTTACAATTGCTAAATATTTTATGAACACATTTAGCTAGCGATGACTTAAAGTCGGCTGAAAGTTATTGGTTTGCAAATTTATTGTGGGTAATATGCAAGGTGAGTGTTCAATGTGGCATTGAAACCCTAAACCATTAGAATTCACGGAAATGTAGGACAACTAGGAGTAGGGATGAACACGTTTCGTTTTTGGAGAGGAGACAAAGCCCGTTTCCGTTCCGTTTCCAAGTTTTCCGTTTATATTCTCTCTATTTTTCAATTAAAAAAATAATGGTAAATCGATCTGGGTGACTTTTTGGCGAACTTAAACTAGCCATCGTAACTGCATGTTTTACTTTGTTAATACCACAACAGAGTTCTCTACTTCCGACTGTGCATGCGAAGCAATTGCACTTTATTGCTACAAATTTTTACTTCAAACAATTTCTAAATCCCCCGGTATAGGACCTTGGTTGTATCTCTGGTTTTTGTATTAAAGGGTTTTTTATTCTCTGGCAATTGCAAGTTTTTGTACCTGTGGAAACATTTGCCAAAATTTTAGCGTCAATTTTTTATTTACAATTTCATTTGTTAGTGTAAAAATACGTTTGATAAATGAAAACATATTTAGTTTAGAACAAACAATTTTCACTTGTGAGAGCTTTGAGTTCTTCTTCAATAAATTGAGCAACCAATTCAACGTTCCTCTCCAATCCCGAACTCGTCGTGGTTCCTCCAACGCAAACTCGAATGTCTTCATTGTAGCTAAGAACAGTTACTGTTGCTACCTCTGAAAAAGTCACACAAGGCGTAAGACAGAGAATATAAATTACACATACGTAATAACATATGCTTCCTTAGGTTTGTAATGCAAAAACTCCATTTCCTTGAGAAGTTTACCCTACAAAAAATGAAATTGCCTTTCTTCTGCTTATAAAGTTTTAAAAGTTAAAAAAAAAGTTCAGCTTACGAAGTAGAGCTGTTCCGTAAAAATTAAAGTTGATTCCATTAAGTATGTATCTCAAAACACAAGCATCTTCACGAGGTCCGGGATAAATTGAAAAAAAGTACTTGATAGATTACATCCATTTGTAGGCGGAGGGAATCCACGCCATTAGAAGTCTTCCCGAAATGTTCCCTAGTATCCAATTGATTGCTGGCATTGCTGACTTCTTTCCATGTAAAAATACCTCGTGACACTTTTGTAGTCGCGTTTTTCTGTTTACCTCTCCGATCGGAAGCAACAATTCAGCTAAAGTGCTAAGAAAAAAATACACAAGTCTGTATAATTTTGTAACACATAAATGATATAACTCTATAATGTTACGATCTTTTGCACATCATTTCACCTTTTGTCGTAAAAGCAAGCTGAGTTCAAACTTTATTTCGAAGCGTGTATACACAGGGGGAGGGTAAAAGATGGGGAGTAAATGTACTCACAAAAGCATTATTTGTCCTCCAAACTTTCTTGTATATGTGCTTCTGTTTGCTTAATTAAGTAGCGTTAGCTACTTTATGGTTTTGTTCTGTCTGTCCGTCCGAGTACCGCAATTTGCTCTGGAACTACACAATCTGTTTACGAATATGAGTTCCTTGAGATCGGGCCGAGTTTAAGTTTGCTTTTGTTTGAACCCTAGTGACCTCCTTCGAGCTCAAAGGTCAAAGCCAAAGATATCATTCTATGAAAACAGGAAGCATGACTTTTACAAAAGTTCTTTTGCAAGGAAACAACATTTGTATTAGAAACTTTTTTTATGGCCCCTAATGGACCCCAACATGACACCTTGACCTCAAAATTACCTTTGGGGGTCAAAACTTACTTTCGCATAAACGAACCATCCGTCTCTCCCACCCTTTTTTAAGGACCACTTTGATTTGGAGACAGTGAATGCACAAGTCTGTGCGCCTAAGAATACACTATATAGAATACATGAAATATAGATCCTAGTTGAATGGACACGCTAAACAAGCCCTACCTCAAATGGAACTTGTTAGGATCATAAAAACAATTTTGTAAGTTTTGACATTTGGCCAATGTCCAGGTTAGGTCGAAATTGAGGGCATTGATGGTTTTGTATTAGGACAGGCTTGTTTGCCTCGCTCGTTTATTTTTAAGAAGTGGTAATTTAAATTTTGAAAAAATTTTGAACTACTTACAAGGAATTGCTGAAGCCTTGTGTCCGTTTGGCAGAAACCGGTACCGGGACTTGGACTGCGAGGTACTCGGGAGGTTGAATTCCTTTATGAAGCAGGTAACGACGTAAGCCTCCGGTTAAGCCACTCAAAATAACTCCCGTGAACGACGTTGAGCTATTTTTAGAGACTGCGCTTACTGTCTGTGTCTTGAGGACTGTTGAAGATTTTATGAATGTTTGTTTCTCGTTATTTTTTTCTGTCCTCTCAAAGTTTGGAAGAGAAATAAATCTTTCAACATGTACATCTCAACTCGTTATCAAGTTTATGTCTTTTAGTTTCGTAAAGATTCTATCAGGTCGATCTCTTTTTAGTTTTTAGGCCAGAATTTTGGATATTTTCAAGACGGAAGTTGTTTGAAATCGCTTGAAATGACTTCAGATCTCCTTGAGTCACGACTTGGACTTCGTTAGGGTCCTTCGCTTCCTTTTTTATCCTTACCCGACCCTCTGGAACGTTAACTTTGGTTTTCTTTAGTTTCTCATCGACATAATTTTAGCACTAAGAAGTATTTATTTGTCTTTTTTAAAACCAAACAAAAATATTTTTGACAAACAACCATACCCACTATATGTGTCTCTTTGTATACATGCTCGACAGTAATTCGACACAATAACTGTATGATAACTTTTGCCAGATTCAAACCTGAAGGACAAAATCGAAATACTTGAATTTTTCAGGCGCCTCGTTGAAACCGTTTTAAAAAGAGACGAGAAAATACGTGAAAATCATGCTAAAATTTTGGACAGTGTTGCATTTGACCTTTGACCCTGGAAAAACCGGAAGTAAATTTTGACCGAAGTTTGGCGCTAAACCACCACAGATGCATTCCTTAATGTGTGTAAAATATGGAGTCTGTAGCTCTAGCGGTTTTTGCAGGCATCGGAGATAGACAGATAGACAGACGAACGATTTTATAGTATAGATTTATGAAATCCGTTAACTTAAATTATCTTCTAATGTACTGCGATTTAAGTTTCTTTACTACCTAAGCCACTACTCACTATGTTATTATCAATCAAGTACTTATCCTCATTCCACCCTTCACTCCTCATCATTACTCACGAGTCCCAGAATCACCTCCTAGGAAGGAGTCTAGTTTTGATTTCCAAATTTAAACTGTCCTAAGACGGGCTTGTTTGGCTAGCCTTACATAAGAAGTTTTCCAATTGTAGCACGTGTCATGATATGTCAACAGATCAAAAATGAAAAGGTAAACATCCAAAGCTTATAATTTTTGTAAACTAAATTTTTTGAATTTTTTCAAAATTTTGAGTTTCAATATTTATTTGATATATGGCGAACCAAGACCAACATGTTTACATTATGCATTAGTTTGAATATCAGTAAGTTTGAGTTTCAAATATTAAAATGTCTCCTCTTTGCAAGATTGAAAGTCACCGCTTAATTCCAATAAGTTTTTCCAAAAAATGGATCAGAATAATTTTAAAATTGAAATTTGAATTTAATTCTTAATTAAAGGAAGGGTTTGATTTGTACCTCAAAATGTCAGTTCAATTTAAATTTTCAATGTGTAAGTCAAAATTTCAAATTCATGCACATCAAAAAATATTATTATTTGAAAATTTAGATATTTTTTTTTTAAATTTTGTTGTCCATGTCAGAATTTTATTTCGAAAAATAAAATGGGAACATCGATGTAAACATGAATTTATTGAAATTTCGATGTGAATTACAAAATTTCGATATACTTATTAAAAAACCAAATTATCTTATTGTTGATACACTTGCAAATTTTGGTGCACACCTCGAAAACTTGCAAATTTTGATGTAGAGGTGCACAACTAAAGTCCAATGCGTAAATTTGATTAAAATAGGTTCCCACAGTTACAAAAATTTCTGAACCATTTTTTTTTCAAAACCTTACATACACTCTTGGCAATATTGTGTTTTTTTTGTATTGTCGCTACCCAAGGTTGCTTGGCAACGCAGGATTGAATTCTCGTACCAGGTTAAGTAATAACTCGATTGTTTGCAATTTTTAGCAAAAATGCAATTCCGCCAAGATTTCCGACAAGTTGTTTACACAGCTAGATAACTATGGTTATCAAGAAACTAGAAAATTTAATTATATAAAATGGGTTTATGGTCTTTTAAAAAAAAGGAAATGAATCATGATCGGTCCCATTTAACTCCAGAAGCTAACAAAATGCGCAGTTAGAGGCTGAAAACTTATTGCATCTGCATATGCTTAATTTTGTGTATCCTCTCCGCTTACTGTACAATTCAGAAATGACGCTTGCGTAGATTAACCTGGCACTGGCTGCAAGTTGACATCCATTTCTGCGAGGTATCCTGTGGTATGGGTGCGCGGTACAGTTAAAAAAATTTCCCAGACCCATCGCATTTCTTTGAATTAGTCTTGCCGGAAAGATTCATATAGACAAAGCAATCAAGCAATTATCCATCTAAATTGAATTGAAATTGGAAATTTGAATTGTTTTTTTTAATGTCAATGAAAATTTGAAAGTAAACAACTCAGCGGAATTTCATTTTTGCCAGAAATTGCAAACAGTCGAGTCATTACTTAACCTGGTACGAGAGTTGTATCCTGCGTTGCCAAGCAACCTTGGTCGCTACCTGCTGTGATTCGATAAAATGTCACAAAGAAGTTACGGTTTTTTTTGGCAATATGCTTTAATTATTGAAGTATTAGTCTTTAATTAATTAATAATAATTAGTTAATTATAACCTCATTCAATTGTACCTCATTCAATAACTCGACCATAAAGTATTTCGGATTGTTAACGATGAACTCCTACGAGCGGATGTAGGCCAATTTCCACCATTATTACAGTGCACTTTATAGTAATATTAGATTCCGGTTTCTGTAAGTTTGACTGCTAATGCATATTTTTTAAAATTTCAAAATTGACAAACTTTCTAAATTTTTTGGTGATTATTTAACGTGAAAATTCAGGAATAGATTCTTAATTATTTCTTTAAAATTTTGTAGATTTAAAAAGCAATATTAATAGCTAAATTTACCATCGGGTTTTTGTTGGTTTAAAATAAAAGCAATAGCCAACAGAGCTTTACTTGACATTTCCGAAGAACGGTTGGTCAACATGAAAGGAAGGGTAGGGATTTGAAAAGATAAGGACCTCATTAGCATAGATATTGTCCTCAAGCGGTCACAACAAACTATTCGTGACATTCCGTGGACAAGGGAGGACACAAACCTGACGTGAGGTGCCGCCTTAACTTTCGCCTGATAACTGCAGGTGACTATACAAATGAGGGTAGTTTTCTCAATTCTGACAAAGACTATTGGGAGGTTAGGCTTCCGGTAATTTTCATATCATCTACCTGTGTATCCCTAGTTCACGGAGATACGGGCATACACAAGGTCAGAGACAAGGTAACTCCTTAAGGACAAAGCCAACACTGAAGACTTTGTTGTAGCTGATTGGGGGATTTGAACCCCCTTTCTCATGTTGTCTAGTGGAGAGAGACAGAAGCTACTACAGAACCACTATGTGTGGGAAGGCAAAAAAGTAAGGTTGGCAGTGATAACCACTGCGCTAGCTAAGGCCTCTTACCAAAGATGCTCAACCAAGTTACTTATACCTTTTCTTCATTTCCCCTCGCGTTAGCTTCTGGCCACCAGAAGCAATTTACCTGTACCTGATTAACTTATGGGGAAGAAATCAGGCAGAGGATCTCAACAACTCATAATCTCTTACATACTAATTAGCCTAATCTCAGCTCATATAACTAACTCTGAGGAAGAGCACGCGCAAGGCAGCAGAAGGTAGGAATCGAAGGGCTCCTCCACCACTTGTGGGAAGGCAAAAGTATGCTTGACAGTGTTAACCACTGCGCTAGCTAGGACCTCTTAGGACCAAAGAAGCTCAACCAAATGCCTTATGCCTTTCCTTCATGTGCCAACCCCGCCTACGTAATAAAACCAATATAATGACTTAAAAATATTAATACTTATACTTTTTATAACAACATGCTAGTTGTACATGTTAACAGTGCTACTGATTGGCCTGTATACGCTTGATTGGGTTCATTGTAAGGCATACTGTAAATAACATTTGGCAATATTAACCGCTGAGTGTCAATGTTTTATTAAAATAACTAGAGTAGTAAACACGTCGATTCGACGTGTAAAACTGATTTTACCCGTAGCCAAATTGAGCAATTTTGCAATGC
>JAQFYP010001805.1:0-14340 GCA_034694865.1 Bilobella braunerae
TTCCCACATGGACAAGGATAAATTGCCAAGTCCGTATAGCCTTTGCCCTTCTGGGGACAGTAAAAGTCGTAAAAGTCTGAAGGCTGTAGGCGATGATGAGAATTCATTTTGGCTAATTAATGCTGAAACGCTGCTGTAGTACTGTCATGACAAAATCAAATGCTCGTGTACTTAAGCTGTATTTTGCCACTGAAACTGGGAGACAAGTCGTGAAGGGGCTCGAAAGTTTATTTCTGTTTACCCCTGGAAAAAATAATCTGTTTGAAACTGTTTGAGTCTGCTTGCAAATAGAATGGGGAGGGCCAGTTTCCCCCGAGTGTTGCCCCCTTCCTTCTCCAAATTTACTACGATTAATTGAACAGATGATCGACGATCAGCTGCTCAATGCTCGAACTTTGATATTTTTGATGAATATACTATGCCATATGTTAAGGGTTTAGATAAATAATCAAAATGACGACCAGTAGTCACTAGCAGAGGTCACTGATCATATTGGTCACTAATCATATGGGTCATCGATTGTTCGTCATAGATTGTTTGTCATAGACCCTTATGACGTGTTGGATATGGTATAGAACATATGGTGAGGTTAATTACGGAAAGGTTTACATTCAGGATTCAAGATGGCCACTAGTGGACACCGGAAGTAGAGGTCACTGATCATATAGGTCACTAATCATATGGGCCAACGATTGATTACTAATTAGCATGGTCACAACATGTACATGAGATAGGAATTACTAATATGAATGTCCCATATAGTCCATTATGGGAGGTTTACATTCAGGATTCAAGATGGCAACTAGTGGTCACCGGAAGTAAAGCTCACTGATCATAGAGGTCACTAATCATATTGGTCATCGATTGTTCATTGATGAGTATAGTCACTGCATGACATCTATGTATGGCTTGGGGGATAGGGAATAAGCAATATGGCTAGGGGAGGATTAAATAAAATGTCATATGGTCCAGTTTGGTGCGTTTAAGATAATTAATTATTTTTAGTTGGGTTTAGATGTTGGGTTAGGCTTAGTAAGTCATAATCCTGAGTTAGGTGCGGTTTTGAGGGGTCGGCTCTCGGGGGTCGGCTCAAAATTTTTGAGGGACCAAAAATTTCTGAACGGGTGGGTGGAAAAAAGGGTTTTTTTCTCATATCGGTTTAACCCAGAGATCTTGATGGGAACAGGGCCTCTCCCTCACTACTGTTAGGTTTAGGCTAAGGGTTGGTTGGTTACCTTTGATTAGATTTGGTTACTTAGGTTTACATGAGTAATTTAAAAGAGACCGAAAAGTAAGGGGGGATAATTTTTTGAACATTTTAGGCAAAATTAATTAATATTAGGCCAACTACCTGATGAACAAAATTAATAGTTTCTAATGAATCTAATTAAAATTAGTCAAAAATTATATTGGACCAAATTTACATTGGACCAAATTGCATTGGACCAAATTGTTTTGGACCAAATTGTTTGGAACAAATGACATGGAACCGTGAGAAGGGTCTCAAGGATTTGGGATTCATCACAAAGGTAACTTATTGTCACTAAAAAGTTTCCCTAATAGATTAATTTAAGTTAAAAAAGTAATTACAATTTAGTTAATTGATTAGTTAACAATTAATGAGCAGTCAGTTAAGGATAAATGTGGTTTTATTTACAAGCAAGTAAATAAAGCTCAGAAAATAAGAAGATTCGAGTCAAGTGTCTTATACCATCGTCATCCACAGGCTACATATATCTTCTGTTTGTGACAATTCAAGTCAATTATTCACATTTTTGAAGTAAACCAGTCAACATCAGGTTCTTGTTCAATATTTACTGGGAAACCTTCAAACTTGAAGTTTTGAATGAAGTTGACTATTTTTTCAACTTTCTCAGTTTCAGTAGCATTTCTTCGAGTAATTTTGCAAAAATTACAAAAGTCTGACACCTAAATGAAATGCAAATCATGCAATAGCAATTAAATCTGCTTCTAGTGAGTCAGTCGTGATGGATGCAGCTCTGGTGGCCGAAGTGGTCAAATTTTACCGAGGCATTCAACTTCATCATGGCGCATCGGTAGTCTGGAGTCACCATATACTGCCAATACTCGTCGTTATGTCAGAGAGCATCATTACGACCGTTCTTTTCGCTATTATTCGCCTTCGCTCAACAATGAGCCTCCTCATTGTAATGTTGGGATCTGTCGGCGCGTTCACTTTTGTGGCGTTGGCCATTGGACTACCATATGGTGCCAGAGTACTCGACGTAACAACTAGCTTCACTACAAGTCTGAAAAGTTCCGGAAATCGTACTCAGAGGATTATTTTCAACTCCTGTCCTCCTTTGCGCTATGTCATTGGGAATACGTTCGTTATTGAGAAAACAACCTTTCCGTCCATAATGAATGATGTCATTATAAACAACGTCATTAGTCTTCTTTGTATGTCATCATCCTAAACACCCAACATATTAAGTGTACAACGGTAACGCTGATGAGTTGCTAAATCTGTAAACCTGACAAAAATCGATGCCTGTCACCCAATTTGCTGTAAATAAAAATTGCTTCTTCATAAAGCGATCACGTAAATTAAAACAGCAATGTATCTCGGAGTTGGTGCTTTGTTAAAGCATTACTGAACAATATGTAATAAATGTATCTAGAAAATTTTAAAAGAAAACAATTTGTAGACTAATTAACTCAAATAAATAAATTCGCGTTTAATAGTTGATAACTCATTTTAATAATGACTTGTATGACAATTTCCGAAATACAGGATTCAATAAATGAAGCTTCGAGTGGCATATTTTATGTGTTAAAACCAAAAGTTGAATTTTCAGTTTTCGGGAGTTCCATAACTTCCACAGGAAATAAATGACATAACCTAACTGAAAAGATAATAAATTTAAAAAAAAATATTATATTATAGACCGGGCATATATTGGGGACCCGGCTTATATTTTATTTCGAACAGTTCAAAACAGAAATTCTTTAAAAAAATTATTAGAAGATGAAATTCTGGAGTGTGTGTTCTATTTATTCCTTCAAATCAGTGTCACTTGCCAACAAATTATCATAAATTTGAGTCACATATGCCTTGAATGGCATATTATACATAACTGGCAGGTGCACCCGTCCCAGGATACCCGGCTTATATTAGACCCCCGGCTTTTATTAGAGACCGGGCTTATAACCAAGTTTGGAATAATGACCCCCGGCTTATATTAGGACCCCGGCTTATGTTAGAACATTTATGGTACTAGTGTGTTCAGACAATACATAAAATCTCTAAAAAATAGAGTAGCAAAGAAACATTTGGAATGCCAATTTTATTCAAAATTTTATAACTTTTTGAATGCACATTATAATAATGTTAATATATATAATAATTCTATAATTAGTTGCAAAACTGCGAGCACAAATTTAGTAAAATAAGAAAATTAAAATTTGAGGTATTACTATGTTGAACGGAATTTCATCAAGCTCCAATAATAGTGTAATGAATGACAACAGGTTTAACAAACAAACTAAATCCCGGTAAAACGGCGTCTCTGATTTCCAGTTCTATACCGGTTGAAATGTTGAAGTTGGCCGAAGGTCGATGCATACCGAACGTGTAGTTTTTCTTTTTTTCCTTATTAGTGCAACCCTTCCAATCACAAGTTGGGTTTTGCCCGGGTTGGTGTGGATTTAAATGGGATATGGCATTCTCAAGTATTGATATTGTCCTAAAAGAGGTAAAGTACAGGTAAAACAGGTAAAATTTTGTCAACATGTCGCTAGTAGAAAAACTTTATTGATATTTCTGGTTTAAATGCAACTTAATGTTCATTTTAAGTTACCGATCTTTCTCGTCAATTAAACCATCCAATGTGTACACACGTTGTGATTGTTTCTCTTGTATCCAGAATTTTACCTATTTAGGAAAAAAATACACTTAAATAAATATGGTTTACGTGGTAAAGTGTAAAACAATAAAATGGTGATAGGAAAATACCCTATAAATAATAATAATAAACAATACCTCGTGTCAAACACTACATTCGAAAAAACAACAAAAATGGCAAAATCATCATTTTAACAATTGACAACTGAAAGTGAACTAAATGAGACAACAAGCTTCTTTAGTAAAAGTGTACAGAAAAGTTCAAAATATATTTCGAATACCTCCAGTGGCATTACTTTAGCCAAATATTGTAACTTGCTTCCCATATACGCGGAGATCAGGACAACACGACGTCGTGGTATCTTGCCTGCTACGCCTTTACAGCATATAAACATTTTGAGTGCCGCCGTGTCGCCTATTGTATATTTTCCAGGAAACACAGGCTCCTTACTCCACTGCAATCTACCAAAAATAGCATTCAACGATAAACAAGTTTTAAAGTTTTACAACTATCTCGTAAATCTATTGAGATCAGAATCCGAAGTACAAATCAATAAGCCAAATCTAACCAAATGTGCTAGCAAAGGAGAGCGTTTTTGCCACTAGGAAAAATATGCCAGAGCACAAGGAATTAGTTTTCTAGATTTCCCGGTTTTCGGACAAAATTTGTTGGTGTTTTTCCAATTTTTTCTTAGTGACGTGAACGCCAGAGCTTTTGGTGACATTGGAAGGACAAATTAGTAGGAATGTCCGTAAATTGAGATCAAATTTGGATTCCGCAACAGTTTCTTTTCTTTTCACAAAATCCATATTTGCGTGAGTATTGAATACTTTTCACGGGCCACTTGCGTCGTATTTTTTGTGCCATTTCATCCATGTTATTAGTTGTCCTTTATTACTTTGACACGACCCTTTAAAACCTAAATACTTACCTTATAAGATCGCATCTTGCGCGTATTTTTAATGTTAAAATTTTTAATGTGCCGACACTATTAAGGTGTTGACACTTTTCATGTTGACATTATTAAGATGTTGATATTTTTTGTGTTGACATTATTACCTGTCATTTTTTTATCCAACACCTGCAGTGGAGTATTTACTAAACCTTAATCAAACGTGATTGACAAAATGTAACCTTAACAGCTTTACAAACAAGACTGTCATCTCTGGTGTTTCTATTACCAAATATTGGCAATACAATGTATTTGCACAATAAATCTAACACTGTACAGTTACAATCACAAAGCAAAACGACAAAGCAAAATACTGTTTCCACTACTTATAGTAGATGAAGTCTGTCATTTACTAGTTACTCAAATTGAAAAAAAAATGTTACACTTAATTGGAACACTATTTAGATAGGTACTTACATCACTTCTAATCTTGATTCCTCGGTCCCTAAATTCTCGGCATTGAGTATTTCATTATTGCAGTATTGGCTAAATACTTTTACTGTTAAAGGAAGATCCTTATGCTCTAAACCATAATTCCACGCTCGGAGTATTCCTCGCCGACTTCATATGACTGAAATGAAATTTTGTATATGAATTTTTCAAAATACACTGATTTGCTTATTTAAACAGAAATCGAAGCGGTATATATTTCACCAACCGCCGGGGCGAGGTAGGTCAGTTCAACAAAGTCTTGCACGCGTTTCAAATCTCTAATCCAAATTGGAACCCAATACAATTGCTCATCTTTGAAGTGATTGCGCTCCATAATTTGATGTGCTAGACAGGAGCGTTTAATTTGCTTGCGGTTAAGGCTACTACTCAGAAAATTGCTGGATTCATATCCAGCATTTGGATCGTCGAGGTAGACTTCCAGCTTTTCATTTTTGGTTTTAATGTTCATAGTACTGTTTTAAGACTTTAAATTTTAGTTTGGTACACAAAAAAACCCGTAATATTTTGTTATTTTGTGGAATTTATGGAATCTTTTTTGCACAGTTAACATAACTAAAATTACAAAAGAGTGTATGAGCCATAGCTGGAATTACGTACAACAATGAGTTTTTAGTTCCGGTTCCTTTTCCATCAAATGCAAAACCGTAATAAATCTGGTCTCCAGTGTAGATCGCAACTATTGCCCTCTACAAAACAATTTTGTAAGTAATAAAAAATTATTGCCATATTTTTTATACAAGACTATTTTTTTTTGATAATGCTGTTATAATTTAACGCCAAAATTTCAAACTATGTTTTCAAAGATTTACTCAGTTAGAATTTCTTAAGAATATCTATTAAAATCCATCTATTAAATCCAGAATAGTGCACCTACAAATTGCAACTAAAGAAACTAAATTTGTATGTTTTTTTGCCTCATTGTGTTTGGCAACAACGATGCCGTGCAATGATTCATTTTTGGCCGAGGTTGTGACATTTAATAGATATTCCGTCCTCTCTTCATTTTCCAAGACAATCAAAAGTTCAGAAGTTGGGTTCATCAATGCGTTTTTGACATCTAGATTTCCTGATACGGCCTTGAAGACAACCAGACTGTAAAATATTGTACAGTAAAAATAATGAAAAATTTGTGTTTATGGAGTTACTACAATCATCCATAGACAAACTAGCCTGTCCTAGAACAGTGGAATTAAAACTTCTAATGAATTCTACTGCAATAAGATGAGATAATTTTGCAATTTTTACGTTTGTTTTTGCGCTGATTAAATAAAGTTAATTTATTTATGCTATTATGCACATTGTCTTAGCATTTCCCAAAGTAAGAACAAAGTCCAACTCCACCGGTTCCTTAGGCAAAATAATAATGCTTACAACTGTGCTGTAGTGATAAGTTTGATAAGTATTGGTTTTACGCATTTTTTGATATTTGCATAAATGCAAATAAGCTAAGGGTTATCGAAACACAATGACATTTACATAAACTTTGTCGTAAAGTAATCAAAAGCGCAATTATTTGTTATTTCAAATTTTCCTAAAAAGAATGGCTCGAATAGTTTAGTTTAGTATAAAATTTCTACCTCTGGGTTTGAGTACTTAATTTTAGCAGTATTTCCTCTATCAGTTGCTTTGATTACACTTTCGATGTAAATTTTACTCAAATTCAAGTCTTCCTTTCCAAAGCCATTACATTCTAATTTTAGCATCCCTAAGGCAAAAACTCGACATTCTTTTGCAAGTTTCTCAGCGTCGTTGTCAACTGGAAGCTCAAGTATATCAGTACCCTTGGGATCATTTTTGTAAAGTGCCAAGTTTTCCCGGTCAACTGTTTTCATTTTAAGGGTTTTACTAATTTTTGAAAAAAAAAACGAAGTATCGGTTAGTTTTGAAGTCTTGAAGGAATCAAATGCATATGCTTGAAAGTAAGATAATAATTGCATTTTTATGTCGCTTGTTGCTTAATTCGCATCCTTCTATTGCTTCAATGCTTAGATTTGTGTAAATATTGTCTTATGTATAGTATTTTTTATTTTATTATAAAATATATATATAATATATATCTTACATATATTCACACATTTGCCATTAAATTTTGAAATTTATAAAAATCATCAACTAAAACTACTTACTCGTTGCCAGAGCGTTCCAGTAGATAACCATAATAGACAAAACTACGGTACTCGGCCATGAGTACCCAAGTCTGAAACAAACAAACAAACTTATTGTCACCTGTTTAACTTAATTCTTTACATATGCTTAAAATTAATAAATTACAGTAGCACACTTTTGGATTTAGCTATAAGTTTCGTTGTAATAGGAATAGAAGAAATGGCGTCTAGTAAATGATCAGGAAATATTAAATGTTTATCTATTTCTACGATATACTTAAAGTAGATAAAACTTATGTTTCAAAAGCCATCCAATTTGAATTATTTTAAATTTTTTGTCTCCTTACTTGCACATGTTTTGCGGAAATCACGGCAACGAATGTAGAATCCAGACACCACAACAATTTTTTGTCTGTCTTTTGTAAAAGCCACCAATATTTACCAATCTGTATTGAGAGTTTTGCGTATGCATTTTTTTCAAAAATTTCTTTCGCTTTACGAGATTTCCAAACAAATTTGCTCAACCTTAAAAAGTTGTTTAAAAATGTTATTTAAGCTACGTTGCCAACTCTTTGGTAAACCAAACATATTTCTCCTGCGTGAATGGATCATTATCGTATATTTGCGTGATTGCAGCACTTTCAATTTTGTCGACCTTCAGTGATGATTCTATGAGGTCTCCTCTCGGGTTGTTTTTGTGAAGGTCCTGAACACTGGAACCGCCAATGGCGTTGATGGTAAAACTATTGAAATTTATGTAAAATTTAGATGCACAAAAAGAATGGTGGGTTAAACTTTATTAAAAATGTTGCGTTTTATAAACATTTTAGGACGTGATTGATTAACAAACATCTTGATTAAACCTAACCGTCTTAGGAAAGGGGGTCTTGGAAAACCTTCCATATAATTGCTCAATGCTCAATTTCTGAGCAATGTCAGCAAAACGTAGGGTTTCATTTATCAGTTGGTCGTATTTTTTTAGTATTGTAATGTCGGCTAGGAGGTAATTGTAAAAAGAGCCATCCGGACAATACAATAAGAAAACACTCTCAAGTTGATTTCAAAAATCTTCCTACAAAAATTAATCTTATTGTAATGAGGTTTATTATTTGATGCTTCGTTTCCTCTCCTTATAAATGCAATAAGGTTTTGTAACTTACTACTTTTTGCCATCTTCATTGTTCGTTTTAGATACGTATCCAAAATATTCTATTCCGTCACGTACTATCATTACCACCCAAACCTTAAACGAAAATAAACATGTTTGGAAATTTGACTTTCATCAATACAAATATTTCTTGGTATAGTCAAAAGTCAAAACAAAATTTAGAAATTTATATACTTTATTTTGAAAAGAAGAATGGACTTATGCTGATACCTACGTGCTTTATATCAAGTAACTTATTACAATACTAAAAAATTCAGAGAACTTCAGAAATTCTTAAAAATTTCTACAATTTCTAAATCAGTTTGAAGAGTCAAGTAGAGTAAACAGAGTCTACGACTATTCAATTGGAAATAATCCTAGAATAAACTGCAATCATGTTTAACTACAAAATGTGCATTACCTGAACATTCTTAGCTGTTATAATGCCAAGAAAATTTGAACTCGATGACCAAATCAACTCATGCTTTTTTTTCTCTAGCCGCCAGAATGAGTTATCCATAATAATTGATATGGTAGTGTCAGACAGGTAGATACACATAGGTTCTTTTCCAGACTTATCGACAAATCCCGATAAACTAAAATTATCGACAACTATAATCATTTTGAATCATATGTGTTTTCTCTTCTTTTTTTTTTTAAATTAGCTCGCGTAGTAAAATTATATTTTATAATTAAAAACTTCTTGGCCATGGTAGGGTTTGTTTGGCCATGATGCTTACTCACCTTAGATAACCTGCCAAACTAGGGTCCAGTTCTGCCGTTGATCCTTGTCTCTGTGTGCTATTAATTCTCTTAGCTGTAACTGTTCCATATACTTCTTCGAGATGCGAAATTCCATTATTCAAAGCTCTTAATCCAAATCGTTTTTCCTATAAAAAATATATAGCAGGTTGACAACCTTTCAAGGTCAGTTATGAACTATTTACCGACTTATCATGAGCAACAGTTGTTTGTAAAATACAAAATTTGTTATTACAAAATGCAAAAAAAAAATACAAAAAACCATTTGTTTCAACGTAGCAAACAAATCAAGATAAAATACTGGTACATCAAACATTGTCGAACTTGAGATTGTATTATCCACAACTAATAATTAGTTTTTATAAAAAAATTTTGGTTTGCAGTTCACAATTATCATTATTGACAGACAGTCTCATCTATGTTTTAATTCCGCTCACATTTTCGTATTAAAAAACCTGGTCAAGAAGTACTAGTTGGACAGAAAAATGAGCCGATTTAATACATGGAAACAAAAAGTCAGCCAGAGACTCTTTGATATGTAGGGGCAAATTGTATTGCATTAGTGTACAAACGTAATTTGGATAGTTACCTCTTCCTGCGGCGACACAATAATTGCAACAAAAGGTGAATACCATTTGTCCGATTCGGTTGAATTCACCTTTTTTAAATGCCACCATGCATTGTCGATGAGTATTTGAAGTTCTTTAGTTGTGTCGGTGCCCTCTTCAAAACCGTCCAACCTAAAAAAAATTTCAAAGTTTGATTTTTTATTATTTTTTTTAACTTATTAATCACAACTTTTGTTAATGCACTAACGACAAAAAACCACTCCAGTCAACTGGCATTGGGAAAAGTTCAAATTGCTGCCTATTTGTAGGGCCAATTCGTGAAACCTTGACAGTTTTGCATGGTTGATCCGTAACGCTTCCATTGTCTTCGACAACTTTGAATTGTGCAGACGCCAGCTACAACAATTTTTTGTGAATGTCGAGTTACGAGCACAGCAAATAGTACACCAACACTTACGAAATAGTGGTAGAAGACTCTAATGTACTTCCCTGGTGTTACTTTGTGAACATTAACTTGCTGCCACTCGTCCCTATCTATCGAGTAGTACCGCTGCTTTTCACCCGTGTTGCTGACAAAAATGTTGCACAGGCCCGTTTTATTAGAAATGGCGTTTTCTAATTTACTCACAATTGTGCCAAAGTCAGGTTCATCTCTAGGTACATACTTTGCTTGTTCAGATGTAGCTTCTTTAGGATAGTATACTGCCTTCGGAACAAAACTAAAATACAGAACGAAAGGGTTTCATGTAAGGCAGGACTTATAGTTTGTAAACAACTGGAACCAAGGTAATAATAAATTTATACATTGACTAATAACGTGTTGCTTCAGATTTTAGATGTTACTCATTCTTCCATCTATTCCCTACATTGCAAAGTGTAGTAAATGGCAATGATTATGCATGTAAATTTAAAAGGACAGAATTTAGTATAGGCCGATATATTTAATCTTAAAGCGCGTTATATCGCGACCACAATTCTACGCTAGCATGTGAATTGGCAAAGTCAGAATTGGTAACATTTACAATATATAAGTACCAGTAAAGTGTAGTAGTATTACATCCAGAATTAGCGTTCACATTCTAGTTTAGCGGCGGGTTAGCAAAGTGAGTCAGCGAGCGTGTAGAAATATTGTAAAAAGGACTCATTTGCATACACGTATGGAAATGAGGGCAGTCTACATTATTATATCAAAACTATTTGGAAACCGTTTGCATTATTTCTATGTCATCTGACTGGGCAGTTTACTTAATTACAAGGATAGGAGATACACAAGGTGAAACACTAGTCATATTTTTAAGAGGAAAACCAATAGCAAACACTGTTTATGGCTGATTAGGGATTTGAACCCTCGTTTTGAGGTTGCCAAGTTGAAAAATACAGACAGTCTAACAACTACAAAACTCATGAACAGCTTACACGTTACATTGATTCAAGATTAGAAGTAGCATTATTATGCGATAGTTTAGAGGACTGGTGTTTACAATAACATCAGTTGTAAGAGACTTACTAGGATATGGTACCCTTATCGGTCACAACTTCACCCGAGCCTTCATAAGGGACACCATTCAGGGTCAGTTTAAAGATGCAATACTAGATGGAGTTATTTAGAGAGATCATATTAGTTGGATTAGTTTGAAATTTTGAAAAAAAATCATCATAATTTTAGAAAACTACTTGAGGAGAACTTCGACGAAAGAGAAACTTTGGGATGGAATCTTGACTAAATAGATTAATTTTTATTTTAATCCACAATATTTCTGCCTTGAAAGCGTCATTTGGAATCATTTCTCGAGCAATTTCAGCTTCACTTGAATTTTTAATTTTCCATAATGGTTCTTTGTCACTGATTTTACTGTCCAGTTTTTTTAGCTCATCATTAACTTCCGTAGGTTGAACTTTTCGTAGGCCAATACTTGTGAGCTCAGTTACAGTGCAGCTTTAAGAAAAACATCGTTTAGTTTAATATAATATTTTAATTGATACATCAAATGTAAAATTTTGATGCAACAATTCCCAATGAAAACGATCGTTTTTCTGTAATATATATCGTTAAATAATAATAATACGCAAGAGTCAAGTTTCTTTTTCCTTTCTAGTATTATTTTATTATATTTTCTTGCCTTGATACAATTCTACTTTAAAATTATGCCAAAAAAAGTCTACTTTCTTTAAATAATTTCAAAAGTTTGTGTGTTGACAAAAAAATGCTGCGCAATGGGTATGCCCTAGGACATTAAAAGAGCGTTATTGTACATTGCTGCAGAGCGTCTGGTCAACATGTAAGGGAGTTGGTGGGGATATGGTTGAAAATGCTCAATAGGATGCATGTATGCACTATGCAAATCTCCTACTACATGTGCAGCCAAATCGCTAATATAACGGCATAATCAAGGTCAGATACTAGGTAAGTCGAGAAGAGGAAAGCGAATACAAAAGACTTTATCGGGGATTTGAACCCACGTTCTCAGGCTGGCTAGTGCAGAAAGACAAAAGGTCTTAACCGGTAGGCCAAACGTGCTCAATTAATTTAAAACATAGAGATAAGATATATTTGAGCGTTATCTAAATGCATTCCAGTAATAAAAAGTAATTACCATTGGTCTATCTCTGAATCACTAACTTCGCCAACTCCGGAGTACAAGACGCCACCAACTATGAATTTGAATTGGATACTCTGGAAATTTAGTAGGAATTAGGTACAGTGAAAAATTGTCAACAAATCTGTGTGTTTCTGTTGCATAATTGTACTTAATGTTCCTTAATTTTTATTATAATAATTACTGCAAAGCAAATAAATACAAAAATGATTAGTACCTCTTGATCGGAGAGAGAACCGCCCAAGCTTTGCAGGACAATGAATACAATCAACCCTGTCTTCATCTCTGTTTCACAGTAAACAATACTGGCCAAAAACCGGGCAACTATCGGATTGGGCTTTAGATTGAATTCTAAAAAAGTATGTACTGCAGTAATGTGACCTTCTTAAATTTTTTTTATATTTTCGAGGTAGACGTAGAAAAATACTTGCTCGTGCAAATATCGTAATAATTTTATTACCCTACTAGTTCTAGAGCTCTTATTGGAAGTTCAATTGACGCAATTTTTTTTCACCAAAATGTCGCAGAACATTTTCGCTTCGTCTTCAATTCAATAAAGTGAAATCCAGACAAAAGCAGAAATAATGCCATTTCCGCAAATTAAATAAGGCCTTCTACACTATAATTTACATTGTGGTCGCACATAATGCGGACAGTTACTGCTACGTGAGTCACGGTCAAGCATACGACACGACTAATTTTCTGATCAGTTTGATAACAAAAAAGAAGCTATAACGGAAAAATTAAAAATTGCGTTTGTAGAGGTTTGAAGGTCAACTATGATATTTAATTAGCTCAAAAAGGATTTCCAATTTGTAAATGATGATTAAAAAACTCTAAATAATTAGCATTTGAAAATTTAGTTTGTCTTGTATATGGTGGTTCTACGTTTGCTAAAGCTAACCATGACATTTAAAATGCTTAAACGGAAATCCCAATTAGTTAGTAATGATTAATAATTACAAGTAATTAAATGATTTCATGTTTGACATAAAATTGGGGTTCTTAATTGCGCTGAAGCAAACTATGATTTAGAAATAACCTAATACAATTCTTGATAAGTTAATTGTAATAAATAGTTGACTACAACGTACAATTGGAAATGGAGACTTGAAATCATTGTACGAGATAGCTGCCTAAAACCTAGAAATTACTTATGTAAATAACAATTTCCAATTACTTAATTGTGATTAACAATTAACAAAAAATAGTTTTAATAGAAGGTGTTTTACATGTAATTAAGAGCCTACCAATACAAATAATTTAAAAAAAAATTGACATCGACATTTTGTTGAATGAGATGACATAACAAGCATTAAAACGTTGCTAACTCACCCCGGCCAATCGGCACCATTGTCACATATTGTATTAAGGGGCAATATATTGCTTTTATGTTAAGTTAGCTGCTTATATATTTTTGAGTTTTTTTTAAATTTGCAATTTTGAAGAATTCTTCTAATTTTTTTCAAAACTTCAAAAAGTCAAAAATAAATATTGACAGCTAAATCTAACTAAAAAGCATTGTAACATGACCTATTAATAACATATGTAACAATTGTACCAATTGGACTGCATACGCTCAAAACAGTTTATTGTAAGTATAGGCATCAAATCTCGAAGTCCAGTACACGCAACTCGGTTCCCGTCTGTTTAGCTAGTATATTATAAGGATGTCTTAATTATTATAAAAATTGTAAATTACAGTATATAAACGAAATTGGCGATTGTGGTTGGTGGTGGTTGGCGGTGAGTGGCGAGGCATCTACATGACAATCTTTTTTCTGTTGATTTTTAGGAAAACAAATTTATCCTAATGGTGAGCAGCCTCGCCTAACTCGAACATCAACGTCGCAGGTTCGACTCCTACCTACTTCAATTCTTTCTTTTAC
>JAQFYP010001806.1:0-14336 GCA_034694865.1 Bilobella braunerae
TTTAATAATTTTGACTAATGAATCTGTATTTTAAATTATCTTAAACTAAAAATAAGCTAATAAGCTAGTACTACGCATTATTTAACGAGCATGTACATGTTGATTTGGGTGAGCCTTACATCAAATAAACTTGAATTGAATTGTATGTAGTTAAAATCTTGCTACGTTAGCTCGGCAGTGCTGCATTACATGGGTTAGTGAAAGTGATTTGCCGCAGAACTTGCAGATGCAGAACGCATCTTTTGTCAGAGTACTCTCCAAGATTAATCCATTTCTTTCAGTACTGAGTTTCTGGATAGGCGTAGTTCGGCAATCCTAGGCGGCATACCTAGCGGCATTGGCGTCCTCATGAAAAACTTGGAACCAATGTAGGGTTTACCAAATCTTTGTAGTGCGGCATGGTGGTAGACCTCTTAGCCACAGCAATATCGATATTGCCCATCAGCGATTTCTGACAGAAATAGCTGTTGGTTACTTTCAGATGTTGAGGTCCCACGCCCACGAAAGCCCAACCGAGGAGAGGAGTTGGCGCATTTGTGTACGCCAATTCTTGGAGCTCTTGAACATAAATTTTGTCACCAGGCGGGCACGACATTAGTGGATGTGAACTTGGAATTCACGCTTGAGTAGCGTTTGCTTTGAATTTATTTTACGTGAACTTTACGGCAAACAAAAATTAACACAACAACAGTAATAAAAGTGACTTTGTTTTAAAGAGTTTCTATCCGTGACATTAGAGTTACCGTTGAGCATTATAAGTTTCATAAAGTTAACGAAAAGAAAGTTACTTGCAGCAAGCAAAGCTACACTAAATGTAAGTTGTAGAAAATTCTGTTTTTGCTTCTGTTTTGCAGAAATTTAAAATTTTTATCGCAAAAGAAATTGAGTTGTTATTCCAACTTTCTCGCTTCTGACGACACTAGTCTCCAATCTATGAAAATTTTAATGCTGAGAACATGCTCAATTTGATTAGCAATTGCTTTGTGAAAATACAGCGACAATTTTTACCATGTAAACGCCTAGGTACTGTCATTTCCTCAATAGTTCTTTGCAGGTTCAGAAGTAAAAGAAATTTAAGCTTCAAAAGTTGTTGTTTATTTTTATTCACTTTGGTTTGTCCCCGAAAAGCCATATGCATATGAGTTATAAGTATGCAGATTACTTATATAACCGTGAGGCTATTCTCGGGGTTGTAGGGTCCTTTAAGACGTGTACTTCGCTTGAAGTAAAGAATTTAACACAAATTTATTTGACAAATTGACTCCAAATTATTAGTGATTCTTAAATGTTGTTCATGTTGCAAACTGTTCATTATCTAATCCGAAAGCTGCCATCAAACATCCCGGTGACCCGCCCAAGCTGCAAAAGTTGTTCGATCCGAGAAATTTTCGAAATCCACGTCACGTTAGTGGTACAGACTATTCGAGATTATCCGTGGGAATTTTACACTATTTTTCATATTTTGTGTCTTAGATTTTTTCCCATTGCAATGTTAAGCAATTTGTTTGTAAACAGGAACTTACTAAAAATGAAATGAAAATGGAACATGTTTATACAGGATGGCATGTCTATGGCATCTATTTATATGTACATTTGTCAATTTTATATAGTTTTACTTTGCTGTGTGATGGAACAAAAACTGTCATCCACCCTTATTACTTGTCCAGCTCCATGGGCATTAAAAACCCAAAATAAATTTCTATATTTTTTGAAAAGTGAAAAGTGGAAAAATAGTGCAAATGAGTGTTGCACTACAGCGTTTCCTTTCTTTAAGAGTTAACAAAATTAAGTCTAGCCAAAAATGGCCGTTCTTGGACAAAAGGAAACTGAAATTAAAACAAAGTTCCTCTTGTACTAGGACAGGATCGGTTGTCCTAATAATTACCGCGTCGAAGGTTTAGCTTTTTAATTTCGTAGTTAATACCCTACATTAAAAACAATGTTGCGTTATATGTCAGCTTAGAATTAACTCTTAACTCTTGAAAAGTTTTTGCTTGGGTGTCTTTCAAATTAACTTCCTTATTTACATAAACTTGCAAACAAAAATTACCACAAACAAAATAATAGAAGTGACTTCAACAATTATTTCTGATGGCTCGCCAAATTTTGATGTTAATCAGGTGTTTGTTAATGATTCCAATAGTCTTGGTACAAATAAAAATTGCTTAGGTAATTGTAAAATTATTACAAAGACTTCTTGTGCGTGACATTGTAATTACCGTAGAATATTAGAAAATTGTGAATTAATTACTAACAAATTAATTATTTAACAAAAAGCACTTGGCCGTGAAAGAGCCGTGGTCAAAAACTGAAAACAAATCATCGGAGCAATTAAGTACCTATTACGTTTTTAGGTACGTTGAAGGTAATTATTACAATCAAATAGGTTAAAAACGATTTCTAATTAGATGATTGCGGTCAGCAATAGTAGCCATTAAATTTGAAAATTAAGATTGACATTTGATTGCGTAATCTTGCGTACGTTGAAACTAACTATGACATTCAAATAGCTAAAAAAAATTTAATAATTAGTGAATTTTAATTAACAATCACACAGAAATTTAAAAAAGTAAAATTTATATGAAACAATTAGTAATTTTAAATTTTAGTTTTGCATGGAAGGGGGGTTCATGCATGCTGGACCAGAATATGACATTTCAAAAACTTAAAAACGATTACCAATTAATTAATTGTAATTAACAATTAGTAAATTAGTAGTAATTTTACTTTTGGAATTTCAGTTTTACTTCGAATTGTAGGTTCTTACGTACGCTGAAGCTAACTAAGACATTTTAATTGCTTCAAAATAATTTCTAATCAATTAATTGTGATTAAAAATTAGCAACCTTTAACTTGGTTTGAAAATTGAGTTGCAATGTAATTAGGAGTTTAATGTATGCTGAATGCAAGTATGATCTCCAAAAAGCTATAAAACTATTTGTGATTAATTAATTTACTATTAAATAATTGTGCCTTACAAATTTTAAAGTTTGCAAAATTATTTAAGTGTATTTATAATTTGTTAAGTTAATAGATTTCATCGTAACTCGAGAATTAAACTAACTTGATATTGAGCAATCCGTTTGAAAATAAGGCAAAGTTACTTTTATTTTGGTTAAACTGTTAGTTCAATCATTACTCGAAAAAAAAATTCAATTTACAAAGGGTCACTTAAGATTAATAAAAATGACTCAGGTTAATTGCAGCAAGTAAAGCTACACAAAATTTACGTCGTCGAAAATTCTGTTGAAATCTTGTTTTGCAGAAATTGAAAATTTTTAAAACAACAAACAGTACAAACAGTAAAACAAATCGTGCTGTTATTCCAGTTTCTCGCTTCTGACGAAACTTGTCTTCAATCTATGAAAATTTAATAGTAAAAACATGCTCAAGATGATGAACAATAGCTTGGTAAAAAACAAAAGTTGAATTATTATAAACATGCTAACGCCGAATAAATTTTGTAGGCTTACAGGAGAAATACTACGATGCCTTGAAAAGTTGTTGTCCAGTAGTTGATCATGTTAATTCATGTTTATTTACGTTCACAGAAAATGTGTTGCAATTTTGTAAATTAAATAACAATTGATTAATTAACAATTAATTAAGCGAATCAATAATTAAATTATTTGTTAAATTAATAACTGCGCCAAATTTGGTCGAACAAAACATTTTATTATCACAAATTATTTTCTGTATATTGAAATAAAATTTTGTATAGGGCAAGCGTTACTAACTATTTACTAAAACTTAAATTTATAGATATTTACTCTACTTCTTAGAATACGCATAATCGAAATTGTTAATGGCTAGTGGTACCATGTAGCGGTATGCATTTTATTAGCTTCAATCTCTACGCATAGGGCAACCATCTAGATCTCCATGTGGATAAAGGAAAGCGTAATTTCATTGTGCTAGAGTGAGTGGACGAACTACTCGTGATGCTCCCAAGCTTCTTTTTGTCATTTTCGGAATGAATTTAGGAAAACAAACTGGTTGACATACTTTTCCGTTGCTTGCTGTTGCGCCAGCTAAAGCGTTACAGCCGGCAATCTTTATTTTTTCAATAGTAACAATGGCAATTGCACAATTGACAACACGCCGGCTGTAAACAATATGCCGTAAGTAGAACATGCCACACAAGTAAAACTCTGGGCTGAAACTCCGGTTTAGATTAGTTAGCTAAATGGAGATTGGAGTATCGTTTTGTGACATGGTTAGTACGTGAATTCCTCAGATTGCCGACACTTGACCTCACTTGACCTGGCAGAGAGGTCACAAAAGAGTCAAGTGTGTCAAAGTCGACGGAATTCATGGGGAAACCGGGTCACAAAGGGTAACTCAAAGTACCTGTTATTGTTACCTCTCTGAACTAATTGTAAGACATTAACCGGGAATGTTACCTTGTCAATATGCTTTAAGACAAAGTAACCTACTCAATAGGTACTGATTCTTCAACAGTAGAAAAACTTATAGATGGCCGAAAATAAAATTGTTTGTGGAGTTTCCAGAACTTAACGGTGTGTATCATAGGATGAACTGCACCAAAGCATATTGCTTTGTAGTTATTGATCTACTGCGTTGTGCGTTGAGACTTACGGTTAAGCAAGTGTACCATAATATTTCCAACCTGTCACTTCTGATTTTGTTCCAGTATTGGACGAAAAGTACAATGGTTGCCTTTTATAGTGCGTTTTATCAGGAGTCTGTACAGAAAAAGTGGTTCAATATACTACAGTCCATCCCACAAAACATTTTTCTCTATATATATTGTAACTTTTAAGGAACTGGTGGACGCGAAGGCTGTTAGTGTTAACTTAAACTGGTTGACACTGGCGAATTGTAATATTAATACTAAAATAATCATATCCTTATTAGTAGCGGAAGCGAAACGAAAGCTACTTATATTTTCGTCGTTTCTGTCCGTCCGTCCGTTGTCTGTCTGTTTGTCTGTCTGTCCGAGCCTAACGATTATCTCAGGAACTACATATCTCAAATTTGTTTTCAAATATGAGTTCCTTGAGTTCCGGCGCAAATCAAGTTTGTTTTAGTTTCACCGGAAGTGACCCCCTTAGGTGATAATGGTCAAGGTCAAAGATAACACTATGACAACATAAAAAATAACTCCTAGAAAAGTTGTTTCTCTCATAAAGGAAAACAACACATTTGTTCATGGTACTTTCTTGTGTAGCTCCCCAATAACCCCCAAAATGACCGCTTGACCTCAAAATGACCTTTCAAAGTCAAATTCTAGGTTTGCATGAAACAAAAAGTTATAATGGTTCCGATGACCCAAGAGCCCCCTTTCACATAGAAATGACCTCTTGACCTCCAAATGACCTAGTCTAATGATTTTTTTTCTAATTCTTGGTTTTCTACTTCTGCTGCTGGTTGACCGTTTTACCACGGTTTATTAGCAGTGGAAGCGAAGCGAAAGCTACTTATGTTTTCTTCATTTCTGTCCGTCCGTCCGTCCGAGGCTCACGATTATCTCAGGAACTACTCAACTTATTTCTAATTTGTTTATAGATATGAGTTCCTTGAATTCCGGCGCAGATCAAGTTTGTTTTAGTTTGGCCGGAAGTTACCCCCTTGGGGGTAAAAGGTAAAAGTCAAAGATATCATTCTATGACAGCATGAAAAATGACTCCTACTAAAGTTGTTCCTCGTATATAGGGGAACATTATTTTGGCCTTAAAATAACGTTTCAATGTCAAACTCTAGTTTTTCATGAAACAAAAGAGGTATGATGGTCTAAATGAGCCCGGAGCCCTTCTTGACCCGAAAATGACCCCTTGACATCAAACTTTGAGATCAAACTCCATTTTTGCATAAAACAAAAAACAATGATGATCCTAATGGCTCTAGAGGCCCCGTTTACCCGGAAGTAGGCCTTGGACCACCTAAAACCCGGCCTTCTGTTTTCTAGTCTAATAAATTCAATATTTTTCTAATTCTAATCTTCCTATTTCCGCTACTGGTTGATCGTTTTAACACGGTTTATTCCTTATTTTTTATAATATCCTTATAATAATAATAAACCGTGGTAATACGGTCAACCAGTAGTGGAAGTGGGAAAGTTAAAATTTGAAAAATACTAAAATCAATAGACTAGAAAGCAGAAGCCAGGATTTTCGGAGTTCAAGGGCCCATTTCCGGGTTTCTAGGGCCATTAGAATCATCATAACTTTTTGTTTTACGCAAAAGTAGAGTTTCACCTTGAAAGGCCATTTCCGGGTCAAGAGAGGCTTTGTAGTCATTTAAACCATCATAACTTTTCGTTTCATTCAAAAGTAGGGTTTAACCTTGAAAGGTCATTTAGAGGTCAAGGGGTCATTTCCGGGTCAAGGGAGGCTCTGGGGGCATTTAAACCATCATAACTTTTCGTTTCATTCAAAAGTAGAGTTTGACCTTGAAAGGTCATTTTGATGTCAAAGGGTCATTTTGGGGATCATTGGGGGGGCCACAGAGAAAAGTGTCCTATACAAATAACGTCCCTTATATACAAAGAACAACTTTTGTGGGATGATTTTCCATGTTGTCATATCTTTGACCTTGACCTTTTACCCCCAAAGGGTCACTTCCGGTCAAACTAAAACAAACTTGATCTGCGCGGGAACCCAAGGAACTCCTATCTGAAAACTGATTTGCGTTATGTTGAGTAGTTTCTGAGATAAACGTGAGGCTCGGAAAGACAGACGGACGGACAGAAATGACAAAAACATAATTATCTTTTGCTTCGCTTCCACTACTAATAATAAGAATACTGTAACAAAAATTTCAGAAACAGAAGGGAATAAAATTTTGTTTGACTTCCTTCTAATTGTATTTTTCTTTGCTCTAGAATATGATTACTTACTGACTATGATAATCTTTAAAAACAGAATAGTAGATGTTCCTTCAAATTATCGTTTGCTCTTGTCTTTATTTTTGTGCACTAGTCTTTTAAAGATTATGTCAATCAAATGTGTTTTCTTTAATGTAAATACTTTTTCTTTTAGTTTTTCAATTGCTGAATATGTTTATTCATGGTCTTTTACTGGTTCTCCCCCAGAAACCCGAAACTTATGACATAAGAATGACATAAGGAAAATTTATTTGACCAAAAAACCAGAAGGAGTAGCCAGCTTCCCTTTATTTACACTTTCAGTAGTCGTTGCTCCCTTACCCTAGAAGTTATTCTTGGGGCAATTTTTCTGTATGGTTTCGCGTCTGTCATGCAGTCTAAGATTCTTCTGTGAATTTAGCGTTTAGCATTGTGTGCTGTTGATTTGCCTTAAGATAGTGTCACAACTTTTAAATTACCTTTAGCAATCACCGTTTTAGCGGTTTTACTGCATTTAAATATACCTGTATAATATAAATTATCCGATCATCGTATTCCCACAGTAAAGGTGTCGAGAAGCTTTTATTTTGGAACCAACTGGCTAATTAATATTTTGAAGAAAATATCACAAGGCAAAGCAAGGTCTGCAATTACACAAATTTTTAAATATAAAAAAGTACACAAATAAGTTTTTCATTTGAAAGTATCCGGTCACCAAAAGACAGTGTTTTAAACATCAAAATCAATTACCTTTCTCATTTATAGATTTACTAAGTTCGTACCAGAATTTAAAACCCTAGATATAGCTCATATTCCTGAATAGTCATGTTGAGCTTTGTGACGAGCAGAGCAAAACGTAAGATTCCATCATGTAGAATTTAAAATCCATCTATAAATTTTAACTTTCTTCAAAAATCTAACCCACATAAAAATTTTAAGGCATTTATTTAAAAAGTAATGTTTTGGTGTTAAATTTAATTCCGTTATTAAGTAGCGTATTAGCTAATTTATGAGAATGTTCTGACCGTCCGTCCGTCTGCCCCTCCGTTTGCGCATTTGCTCTTGAACATATTCACTTTTTGAAAATACTGTTTGCGGGAGAATATTCTCGGGGTCAAGATTGAGGTTGAGTTCGAAAATGGGTCATGGGGGTCATTTCTTTCCCGCTCATTTCAATGACCCACTTGTGACCCGTAAAACCAAAGAATCGGTTTCTTCGACTGTTGTTTATTGTTGTGGAACGTCTTCAGGATTGTAGCACATCGAATATGTGTATTGAATATGTAAAAATTACAGATTCCCAGGTAAGGCCCGTGCGCTTTTCACCTGACTATTTTCAGTAACTGTTACCTGCAACTTTTCTCCATTATTCGGTCTAACTATATGTATACAATAGAATTATTTATATGAGAGCTATTGAAAGTTTGGCAAATAATTTTTTGTTTAAACTTAGGTTCTATAAAGGACGCAAAAACGAAGCGGTTAAGTTAAATTAAGTGATTTGAATGGAAAAGCGACACATATGTTGCACTCACATGGGACCTACTTGACCTGTAAGTCGAGTACAGGCATAAGGGTAATTCAGGGTGTTAGAATAGATGCATTTAATTAGTTTTTTAAGAAAAATTGTCTGCCTAACTCATAAACAAATTTCCCGCAATTTTTCAAAGTTTCGATCTTTTGAAAAATTTCAAAGGGGGGACCATTGGAAACTATGAAATTCCTATGTAATTATCCATTAACGATTTGCCAAAAGTGATTTTCAGGCAATTTTTAGTTAATCACAATATTACAACAGTTTACACTGTTTACTAAAGTAATGCTAATATGCCGTACATGCTAACCAGTTTTCGCATTCAAACTGTTTGATTTGAACAAATTCTCATGCAACACTTTGTAAGCCATATATCAAAGACAATTTGATTTCAATTTTATTCGGCCCAATTTTAGTTTTATTTTAATTGAATTCAATTTAAGAATTAAACAACGATTGTTTGACAAAAAAAAACAGAAGAGCGTTATTAGAATAACTAGCATAACGAGCCAGTCCGTCCTAGGACAGGTTACTCTTAAATGATGACCCATTTCTGATTTTCACTCAACTTTTTTTGGCTATCGTTTATAAATCAACATAAATAAAAACATATTCAACAATTTTCATACTGATATATTTCCACGCATTAGTATAGCAAGGTTCCAAAAACCTGACGGAAACCAATAAATAATTTATTAAATTAAACCAATGCAAAGCAAAATTTTTAAAATTCAAGACCGCAAATATATTGGTATCATGAATTTTTCTTACGATTCAAATATCGTCCCATCAAGTATGTCAGCGGATGCTTCTGGATCGGACGGAGTGTTCAAAGAGAGTTCGTTATCTGCCGTATCGACAGAAATCTAAAAAAAAGAGTTTAATTAGGAGCATTTAGTTGAATTTTATTTAATAGTAGCTTAGTACTCGGTTTTTCAGCATATTGCATCTATAAAAATTTGTGTCAACAGTGTGATTTTAAAATTTTAGGTTGTATTTGTATTTGGTTAATTTGTGTAACCGATGTCTTTTAAAGACACTTCGAGACTGAAAATTGCAAAAATCGTGTTTTTGATCAAATAATTTACCTTCTCAGCTTTGTAAATGAACACATCATTAGCTTTTATTAACTGCTGTGTAATACTATCGGAGTTATTGGGTTCCCTGTAACGCACAAAGTAATGCGGTTCATTTTCCCCAACACGTTTTCTTAGGACAGGTTGAAGACGCACTAGCGAAACTGCAACGCTCCGTAATTCATCCCTTGAGTACCAAAATAGAGTGATTAACTAACATTTGTTACGCAAACACAACGACTACACATATGTAACCTGTATATTGTAATGATTTTGACAAACGAAATCGGACAACTTTCATCAAAAAATATTGCATCCCATTTTTGTTGCACTCGAAACACATAACAAATTTATTTCTTTTACTTTGAAATATAAGTTACTTACTCAAGTCCTATAACCATAAACTCAAGCTCATCGAATTTATGTATTGGTTTTTCATTGTGTCGGCCGTTTTGGCAATTGCACACAACCTAAAACAATTTATTACTTGCTAAAAAGCCAGTAATAAACAATGGTGAAACGGTACATGGAAGATGTGGATGTTGGAACATTAGACAAAGCAGTAGAAATTTGAAAATTATTAACATTGAATGAAAATAAATGGTGATTGGGGCATCTGGGTTCAACGGAAATACCTTAAAATGTTGTTTTATTAAAAAAAAACTGTACATTTTGAAAACTCAATTTAAAGATTAGGGTGCAATTTGAGGGGCAAAGGCGAGCCACAATAAAAATTATCCTTTACAACTGTTGCTCCTTTTTATAAGACGATCATCTTTTGTAAGAATAATTTATAATGTTGTCATAGAACAATAATCTTTACGTTGACCTTTGACCAATAAAGTTGCTGAGGGTCAGCAGAATATCAACTTTAATAACCAAAAAATGGACGAACTGACAGACAAAGCGAAAGCATAAAGTAGCTTAACCATCTATTTTGCTACTTAAATGAAAATTTAAAAAATATTGGCAACTAACCAGCTGAGTACTGCCGAGTGTTGAAACAATGCTCAAATTTTAAGTTTTTAAGTTTTTAATTAGAGTGTCGTCAGAAGCGGCGGAACAACGTAAAACACAATGTTTGTCATAAATCAAAATTTCCACCACACAAAAGTTCTACGCGATGGAATTTTCTACAACACACATCTACTGTGGGCTTGCCGACCTAGACTTAAGGCAACGAAAATGTTTTTTTACCAAAATTTTAAGTACAAATATTTATCTAATGCTAACTCATGTAACTCATCTTGTAACTAATAGAAACTCTATGTCACAAGCAAGGTGGCTTGGAAACTATAAATACAAGCAAACGCAAACGGTAAGCGTTTCCTTGTATTTATGGTTTTCAAGTCACCTTGGTCACATTGTTAAGGTCATCCAAATAAAAGAGCTTTTGTAAGAATGCGTGTGGGATTCAATGTTGTACTTGCAGAAGCAGCTCGTCCTAAGACAGGAGCACACTTGATCCTCTTCAAGTTTCTAGTCCTGAACCTAATTTGAAGTTTCATGTGGACACGTAGTTTCATAATTTTATTTCTAAGTTCAACATACCGTTAAATAGGCCAAGACGATTTTTAATTTGTTGACTGCCCACAGCCCGAAGTCCAGGGGGTTAGGACCCTTGTCTTAGCTTGGGTATATGCTGAGATCGAATCTCAGTGGGAGCACAGAGCACAGTAAAAAAAAGTTTTTGGTGTGATAATGGTGAGTGGAATCGTGCAGTAGTTGCGTTCGTGGAGAGTGGGCTTGAGTCGGTATGCATAGCGCAGTGATCGGGCTTAAAAAAACAAAAATTGTTAACTGTAATTAAACATAACAACAATCAACTTGATTCTCCCAATTACTAAATTGCATGTAAAACTCATTTTTCAAGAGTTATTTGATGTTGTTTTTTAATCAAAATTAACTGAGTTGGGATCATTTTAGTCTATTTAGAAGATTTAGTTATCTGCAGCGTACCCCAGTTTATTTGTAAAAGCAAATTAGGAACTCTCCTGGTCACGTTCCATCTCACCAACTGCCTTTTATGTATAGTAATGCCCTACAACTAATTAAATTTTGTGTGTTTTAAACAAAAATTTAACTACAACCATAAACTATTTTTTTCTTATTGACTTCTCTACACAATTTTTATTTATTTTCAAATTAATTCCCAATAGAAATGTATTTGAAGTGAAGCCCAAGACGCGTAGTCCTCGGGGCTAGGACCCTTGTCCTAGCTTGTATAGGTGCCGAAATCGAATCTCGGGAGCCCCACAAAAAAGTGAGTGGTGTGGTAGTGGTGAGTGGAAGCGTTCAGTGGTTGCGGTTGTGGAGGGTGGGTTTGAGCCGGTATGCGAAAAACAGGGTTCGGCCTCTGCACAGTGCAGAGTCACCCCCACGTTCTCTGTTCAGCAGAAAGCTTTCAGCCTCAACCCTCGGAACTTCCAAGTCAACCCACAGGCTGAGACCACCCTCCCCCACTCACTCGCACACAGATTCATATGTTGAGCATATGTTGACCAGGCCATGGGCGAGTGTCAAATAGTATAAAAAAAAGAAAAAAAATTTGAAGTGTGGCAATAAATTGCAACTCTGGGAGATAAGTTTGCAAAAAAAAATTCACAATTTAATTGTTCCACTTTTTTGAAAGTTTCTAAAAGCCATCTGTTTTGTCTTTATTCAGTTGGGTTTCTGCATTTTCTTTTTTTGTCATTAACTTTTCAAGGAAAGTTTCTCTTGTTAAAATATTTAACTGTCGTCAAAACTTTCTTTGACTTAATTTAAAGATTAATATAGAGTATTAAATATTAAATTTAATGTTAATTAATTAATAATAAATGTAAAAACTGTAACGGAGTCGTCACTGCGCACGATCATCACCACCAACGAGAGGACAAGCAGAAGAAGAGGAAGCAAAGCAGAGCAATAAGGATCGTGAGTCTGTCTCTAGCCAGCAAAGAGTCTGAAAGCAAACAAGGACTCGTGTGTTATATGTTATTTACATAAGGGTTCTCATATACAAAGGATTGAAGACGGGGACTATCCAGACGGTCATCGTCACTGATGAAAGTGGATGTTGGTCAGTAATTTGTCACTGATCTGTGAAACCGTGGTAAAACGGTCAACCAGTAGCAAAGTAGGAGAATTAGTTTTAGAATAATTATAAATTTATTAGACTAGAAAACAGAAGTTTTCGGAAGTCAAGACGTCATTTTTGAGTGAAGGAAGGCCCCGAGGTCATTGGCAGTATCATAACTTTTCGTTTCAAGCAAAAGTAGGATTTGACTTTGAAAGGTTATTTTGGGTTCAAGGGGTCATTTCCGGATGAAAGGGAGCTCTGGGGTCATTGGGACCATCATAACTTTTCGTTTCAAGCAAAAGTAGGATTTGACTTTGAAAGGTTATTTTGGGTTCAAGGGGTCATTTCCGGATGAAAGGGAGCTCTGGGGTCATTGGGACCATCATAACTTTTCGTTTCAAGCAAAAGTAGGATTTGACTTTGAAACGTCATTTTGAGGTCAAGGGGTCATTTCCAGGTGAGATAGGGCTCTAGGGTCATTGGGACCATCATAACTTTTTGTTTCATGTAAAAGTAGGGTTTGACCTTGAAAGGTCATTTTGAGGTCAAGGGGTAATTTTGGGGGTCATTACGGGGTCACAGAGAAAAGTGCTTTATACAAATGTTGTTCCCCTATATAAGAGGAACAACTTTTGTAATGGTCATTTTTTACGTTGTCATAGAATAATATAGTTGACCTTGACCTTTGACCCCCAAGGGGGTCACTTCCGGTCAAACTAAAATAAACTTGAACTGGGTCGGATATTTTGGAACTCATATCCGAAATCAAATTTGAGATACGTTGAGTGGTTCCTGAGATAATCGTGAGGCTCGGACAGACGGACGGACAGACAGACGGACGGACAGAAATGACGAAAACATAAGTAGCTTCCGCTACTAATAAGGGTTCAGGTGAATTAATCGCTTAGGTCAATTAATCGTTCATGTACAAGGTGCTGTCATATAAATATTTAAGATGGCGACCGAAAGTTGAAGTCACTGGTCACTGATGCAAGTGACGACCATATGGTCCATTACTGGTAGGTTGTGTCCATAATGTAACGGGTTAATTAATTGTCGTTTTTTATTTTGCAGTTCTGCCATATGGTCCAGTATTGAGTTAATTAAATGTAATATGGTCCAATTAGGTGCGGTTTAGAAGGGAGGTCACTGGTCAAGGTCACTAATCATCGGTTGTTCACTAATCAGCATAGTCACAGTATACATATGGGGAGGACAAATATGTATAGCTTGTAGGATAGGGTATTGGTCAGATGGTTTTGTGTTGGGTTAATTAAAATGTCATATGGTCCAGTTTGGTGCGTTTTAGATAATTAATTTAATTATTTTTAGTTACGTTGGGTTTAGAATGGGGATCGGCTGGCCATGATTTAGGTATCGGTTTAACACAGAGATTCGTACGAGTAGACACCCTCATGCACCCTACTACTATACCATTGAGAAAGAGCTCTAGAACAAGGATAATGTAATGAAGAAATAAGATGAAGGTTTTGGAAAACTCGGAGAAAATAGGAGGATATTTCTGGAAACGAAGAAATCCTGGAGAATAATGACATTGGGTCATCGCTGAGTATGAAATTTCCTGAAGAAAGGAGAGTTTAGTTAAACTCTAAGTATGGAAAGAGTAATTATCCTGCTTAAAATAAATAGTCAAGCGGATATCTATGATGAATAATTATGCATAATTGAAGAAGAAAAATGAAAAATTTTTAGAAGTTTTCAAATATGAATCCTGACAAAAAAAATTTTTAAAGAATTTTAACAGTTTCCAAAATGCTTTTGTAAAGTAGGCCCCTGAAAGCTCATTGATCTCAATCTCCAAAGGTCAATGACCTTGAT
>JAQFYP010001807.1:0-14333 GCA_034694865.1 Bilobella braunerae
AATTGCTGATGCATCGAAAATCCAATAAGAAGCTACGAGGATGCTGAATACTGAAATATGTTCTGTAAACATCTTTTTACAAATTCCAAAAAAACTAATGATAGCAATGATCACTAGAATTGTGAATTGTAGGCTGAGTGGTAGACTGAATAACAATAAATTTGTTTGAAACTTTTCATTTAATTTTATTCCGTACGCAGACAACCATCATATCCTAGCTCTTAAACGGACTTTATTCAGTAAATATGTATTAGTTTGCATTTTAATATATTAAACTGTCAATGTGTATTGCCAACGTGTACAATTTTGTACCTGGATTTGAGTGTCGGCCGCGTTGATCTTGCAGCATCTGTCTCTCTCACCACTATTTCGCCTTCCAATAATTTGTAACATTTTCCTGGTTTTTTAATTGAGTTTTTTTAGCGTGGAAAATTTGTTCCCACAATTTGAAATATGAATTATTAATAATATGTTTTGCAAAAAACTTATTTCCTTCCAGTGTACATTAGGATAAATGAAAGGTAGCTGAAGGTGGGATTACTAAAAAAACTTGGGTTAAAATCAAGGTAATTTTAAGGACTTAGGAAGAGCAAATAAACAATGGAGCACATTTACAGGTGTTTAGAAATGACAACCTAACCGACAAGTCTTGTTGAAATGATCTGCGTATAAAAATATTTTTTTGATACCATGATCCGATTTGTGTTCTAATCATAGGACACTCATTCTCACAAAAAATTCTCATAAAAATTAGCATAATCACTTTATAAAAGAAAGACAAGGAAAAGCGCAGGCTCAAAAACTCTTTTAGTGAGCATTATAACTGTAGTTTAGACAATTTTAAATTGAGAGTTGCACAATGCCCTGGTACCAATTCAAGGGCTGATTTATAATGGATTGTGTAAAGAATATTAGATAAATGAAGATAAAGGACAATTCAGTGACCCAAATCTTACCATCATTTTAATGACCCCCGAAACAGTCAAATCTTACGTTTCATTGTTTTGGGAGTTTTACATAAAACAAAAGGTTTGAAGTTTTCAAAGAGCAAGGTCCTACACTTACCGCTTATTTTGAGAGATCTTAAAGAACCACAAAAACTGAAAAATCATTTTCCCCCAGGTTTTTGAAGTGCAGCATGCAACAAAAAAATATGATCCTTCAGTAATCCTCATTTAATATCCGACCCCTATTTCGATCCTACACAAAATGACTTAAAACTGAAAACTAGTTTTAATTGCGTTTTCTGCATTAGCATTTACCAAAAATTCATGATTATGTCACACCAGCTAAATAACCCCGTCCCAAAACGAAGGTACATAATAATTTCAATTTGAAACATGTTCAGGTTGAAAAAAAAAGCACAGTTAAATAGTAAAAAAAACTAAACCATCAAACTTACATATTGAACGTCGTTTTATTGTAACACTGTCGCCGGACAGGTAAGTTTTGTTAGTTTTCACCGACCTAGAGTAAAAAAAAATTGAAGCAAAAATAATGCAAAAAATAACTCCACAACGGTTCGATTCGAACTCGGAACGTTTGGGTTGTTAGTCAATTAACGCTTGATTTACCGTGGTTAAGTTTGTTACACCGAAACAAAAATCTTTAAAAATCTCATTTGTCTCGCACACTTCCGTTTTTTTATTGAATAAGATGATTACACTGTCTCAGACTAACTGGTAAAATTTCGGTTTACGGGGGTACGGTATAAGGGTGGTATGTGGGGAGGAATTACCCCCTGTGGTGGAACGCCTGACCAAACAAAATTTTTTGGCGCCCCCTTCTCCTCCGACCCCCCATGACCTTCCCTGACCTTGTTTAAATTTCCTTTCCTTTGTTTAATTTTTTGGTTTCTTAAGTTTTTTGACCCCTCTAAACATTTTGACCTTCTACCAGCCCCCCAGGAATCCTTATATACCGCCCTTCCTCGCTTTGCTCGTCGGGTAAATTAAATAAACCCCAAACTACATGCCTCCGGTGGCAGGAGCAACGAAAATAACTCGTCACTGAACCCCCAGAAAGGTTTTGGAGGAGGTGGTTGGTCAAAATGTTCGGGGATTGTCATGGGGAACCAGACAGAGACCCCAAAAATAAAATAAATAAAAAATCTGACGAACCCCCCAGTGGGGTTTCGATGGTGGGGATTGGGTCGAAATGTTCAGGGGGTTCCCCCCAGGGGGTACCTCCTCCCCGCATACCTCCCTTATACCCTACCCCTAACTCAAAGCTAAGTTTTGCTACGTCTATACATTTACATAATACAAAAGATATTGGTGGTTCAAGTGTCAATCACATTGAGCACGAGTGTCCACTAGACAGTCAAGGACAAGGTGACCAAGCTGACTTATCAAATGATAAAAGGACGAGCGTGCGCTGGCCATGCCTTGGCCTGGTTATTGAGCGCGAGTCAGTCTCACTTCCAATCCCTCCTCTCTAATTTAAAGTAAAGTCAAAGTCAATTGTAAGTCAACGTCAATTACTAAAGTCATAGGTCACACAATTAATGTCATCTTGTAGTTTAAATAAATATTGCAAAAAATTGAGCCCTCTCTTCTCATTTTCATTGACCCACAAACAAAAGAAAATCACAGATTAATTTCATTCTTTTGGCAATTTGCAATGCTCTAGTCAACAACAATTGAGATTTATATTTGATTACTAAAGTCTGTTGTAAGGACTATAATAATTTATAATTTACGTATACTTTGGACGTATATTTATGCGTAATTCAATTGCTAGATATAAAAGTATCCGTAGAAAGAAACCGAAATAAATCATACAAACATGATGGTTGGTACTTGTTATTCCCTTTTATTTTAAAGATAATCAGTAACATGTTAACAGAACTAGAATTTGTTCATATGAGTAAAATATGCTTCTTGGACACGTGCGCTTGTATTGGTTTGTTAATTTTAGAATTAGAGGTGGAGTTATGCTCCAGCAGAAATGTTGGAACATGAAAGATTCATTTCGTGGCAGATAAATTGAGGATAGGATTGTTGTCACGTTCCACATTGCAGCTCATGCATATTATCAATATTTTTGGCGTCATCACAGTTTTAATCTATAGCCTTTGCAAAACACTCCATATGCGATATTACTTACTTAGTTAGAAATGTAGAGGCTGAACAAACTATAACGTCACAACTAAACACGCTCCTTAACTGTGCTTCAGTTTTAGTACATGCTTCGTTGGCTTTTTTTTTTTACAAAAGAAAGTGAGTTTGCAAGCAAGTGTATTCTAGATTATATGAGATGCTTAAATAATAGATTACATGAATTTTTTGTTTTAACATTCTGCACTACTATCGAACATCCATAACTGAAATGGATCGCTATCTGCGTATTTTGTTTGCAATATTTCGGGTCTGTTGTCAGCCTCAGGGTTTACAGCGACGTACAGTTGGCTTAGATAACTTTGGATCCGTACAAAGCCACCCAAATCTTCCTCTAACAGTAGTAAGTACCATAGTTGATTCGGTGTTCCAACTGATTTCCACTGTATAATTGCATAGTCAGAAAGCAGGCCTGCTTTTTCGACGTCAAGAACTTTGGCGGTTGATTTAAATTGTAGTGTGCCGTTTTCAATTGCATAGTTCTACAAAGTAAAGAATTGTAAGGAGATGTAATTACGCTATTACCAAAACTGGTCTAATACTGTAGAGCAATTTAAATTTTTATGCTAAATTTTGTCTTTAGGCTAAAAATTTAAGTTTTTAAACTTACCACATTTACTTCTTTACCAATTTGTTGTGTTGTACTAGTTGGGTCACAAATAGTCATCGTGAGACTTTTTGTCGAAGAGGCAGATTTATCTAAGCAAAAGCAACCGTCCCACAATTTGCCCATATTTTTTAGGTAATAATACTCGTACTGAACCGCTGATGTATTGAAAATCAAATATGAAGACATGAGGATATTGAATACAAAAAGATGTTTTACAAACATCGTAACCAAAGACATTTTTTGTGATAAATATGAAATGCGATTTTATGTTTGACTCTAAGGCAGACTGGTGGTTGATCGTGCTAATCAATTTTATAGAAACGTTTTATGCGTCATTTAAATTTATTCCATTCGTCGACAACAACCGTATCATAACTATTTTTAAAGGGTTTTATCCAACAATTTTATATAACCTTACATTTTAATATAACAAATTTCTATTGTATATTGAAATGCCAACGTGACCATTTTTGTATTAGCAGGAGTTGTTTGAGTGGTGATTTCGCCATTTGTATCGCAGTTGTATCAAGAACCCAAAATTATACATTATATAGTTGTTTTTTAAGAATAAAGCCAAACCAGGCCAATTTCTACAAAAAAAAATATAGTATTAACTATGAACGTCCAGATGTCCAGAAATTGCCACTCACAAATTTTGTTTTAATAAATTTAAGAATGTTTTATTTGAATTTTGTACAATATTGTTGCTGGTCAATTAGTCCACAGTTTTTAACTTTCCTAGTTTAACGGTACAGAGCATCAACTACAATCATCTTCTGTGAATTTCCAAAGTTGATGGTAGTCTTTTGTATCACAGGGTGCAATCATAATAAATGGCAAAGATGTAGAACGGAAGTTTGCCGTAACGCAGAAGTTTCCTGTGGCGCTGACAATTTGTACAATATCATCCTGAATTTGAGGAAGGTGCCACAATTGCCCATCCACACTTTCAAAGTTTTGCTCTACTTCGATACCAGAGGCGCTGCTTATTTTACTGATAGCCAAGAACTTGTTGGTGGAGTCAAATTCTAGCCGATGGTATCCAGTGTTGTAGTTCTGAAATCATACCAACTATTGTGAATGTATTTGCATAACATGTATCTCCTAGATATTGAAAACGGACGGCTCATTATATGAGTGCGTGACAACGGGTGGGAATTGACCAGCTCATTGAACTGGCTTATTTTGATTTTTTTTTGCAATATTGTTTTTTGAAAAGAGGGCATTCAGGGCGGTGTCTAAAATTTTAATTGGGCGGTGGTGTTTTCATGTCTTTAATTGTTATTATTATAATTATATATATTATATTATTTATATGTATATAATTATCATTAATTTTTAAATAAAAATTTAAATTTTAAATATTAATTTAAATTTTAATGTTTATATCACTTGAACAGATTTTGTGTCTTAGGGCAGATTTCCTTTGGAAGTGAAATACGATAATTTAAAATTTTATTTAAAATTTAGTATTAGTTTTATACACCTTTTATAAAACACATTTTTTTTAAACTTACTTTGTTTTCTTCCCTCCCAATTCTTTGTGTTACTTCTTCCAATTGCAATTTGCCAGATTAAGGCTTGTTTCAGTATCCGGTTCTTGGTCAAGGCAGTGACAGCCTTCTGCCTCACCCAAGTTTTGCAATAGTGAATAGTGAAAGGCGTAATCATCAGCCAATAAAATTTGAAACAAGTATAGTAGAATCAGATATAAGTTCAATAATGCTTTTAACAACATCTTCAGAGGATTTTTTTGTTTCACAATTTGGCTCCAACTATTTTTCGAACCTCTTGAAATTCTCTACTGAAATTATGCGGAAGTTAATTTAAGCTACCTCACAACTCAAAAAATTAATTTATTACTACTTTGTCTTTTAATAGAAAATTTGCATACATTGTATATTTAGTTGAATTTCGGGCGCCCAGTGTGAGATGACTGGATAAAATTGGGGTTAAAATCAAAGTTATTCTGAGGCTCAGCTTTGTGGAAATTTTTGGATGTAGTAATTGAAAAATGGGCCAAATTTACAGGTGTTTAGTAATGATGACAAAACTGCCATATTATTCCCTGACAAAAAGCACAAGAAATTTATTGTAATACTCTCCGTAAAAAAAAGTAGTATTTTTGGCTTCTAGCGCCTTCTCGTCAATATAAAATGCGGGTTCATACCTGATAAAAAGCTTTGTTTGATACAAATTGGTGAGTTTACAAGTGTTAATTGTGAATCATTATATACTAAAAGCGGAAAACTCTAATTGTGTGTCCAAGAAGTAGTGACTCTTCAAAGTAATATTGGGAGTTGTTAAAAATGGAAAGTTTCTTAAAATTTGAAATTCAAATCTGATCTTTAGTTTCCTGGCATTGAGGTCATATAATTCCTGATCATGCATACCTCAGACTCGTCTACACGAGAGGCTCAACTCATATAGAAGGGGTTACTCTAGAAGGGGAAGGGTTTCACTGGTTTTGTATTGTCAGGTGATTGTAGACCCCGGCACACCTCTAACTGAACAATGCCAGTGAATTTCAACGCCCCATACTGTCGCCAAGCCAAGCCTTGTCTTAAACTGTTATGCAGGTAGCGAGCGTTGAACCCCCGCCGTTTGGGAACACCACCTTTTCATGCCTCAACTTCACCCATACTGCTGCAAGATTACAGAAACGTATGGCTTATTTTTCTTAATAATTTGTAGAATTGAACGTGGATCTAAGCTCAAGAAGAAATGTTTAGGAAATAAATTTTTTTAGTTTGATAAATTGTCTTCACGTTTAACATTACATTTTCATAAATTTAAATAAGTTTGGATCGTCAAAACTTGTGTTTACTACCTCATTTATAACTGGTATTTGCACTTATCTGTAAAAGTGTAGCAAATATCTTACTACATTTGAAATATTACTAGTATTCTTAAGTCACAGTTTTGAAATGTATCGGCTGAAACAAATCAACTTCACAATTAAGGAATCTGTGATTCCTAGAAAATTGAAGAGGTTTCTTATGAGAACTTCAGTTTTAGAGTTCTTTTGTTTTCACATCAAGAAAATGGGATTTGTTCTTTTGCAATTGCAGACAATGTTATATGTAATTTAATTCTAAATGTCTGAGATACTAAACTAGTTGGTAGCCTGATTGCGACATTTATTTTTATGAACATATTGTGCTACTTTCAAATTTCCAAAGTTGAAAAGGATCGCTTTCTACGTAAGTAGTTTGTAATATTTCGGCTCTGCTGTCAGCGGTTGGATTTACAGCGACGTAGAGTTGGCTATGCACACTGCGAATCCGTACAAATCCACCGAAAGCTTCATCTAAGAACCAAATTTGATTTTGTCCTCCTAGCGGTATCCACTGCAAAATTGCGTAGTCAGGATATATGCCACCTTTGTCCACGTCAAGGACATTCAAGGTGGATTTAACTTGGAGTGTGCCGCTCATAAGTGCATAGTTCTACAAATATGAAAGTGTTGTTAATAGGTAAGATTTAGGCCCTTCTGCACAATATTTTGGATCACATTTTTTGTAATTTTAATTTTTTGTTCTAAGGTTAAATTTATAATTTTGCTTAGTTGCAATTTACTTAAATTAAAATTTTTTTTAACTTACCACATTTACTTCCTTTCCTATTTGCTGACTTAAACTACTTGAATCACAAATTGCCATAGTCAGGTTGCTTGTTGAAGATGCAGATCGATCAAGGCAAAAACAACCGTACCACAACTTGCCCATATTTTTTAAGTAAAAATACTCGTACTGAATTGCTGATGTGTCGAGAATAAAACAAGAAGCTAGAAGGATGCTGAATACAGAAATATATTCTGTACACATTTTTTCAAGTTACAGAAAATTTTAATAGAATGATAGAGATAATCACTGGAATAGTGAATCGGGGGCTTAATGGCGGACTGAATTCCGGATGGTAGAACGCGTAATTTGATAGAAACTTTTCACGCGTCACATCAATTTATTCCTTACGCAGACAACCATCAATATCATAGCTCTTACAAACGGATTTTCTCTAGTAACGTTGTATAAATTTGCATTTTAACATAATAAACTTCCAGTGTATAATGCCATCGTAGGCCGGGTTGGTTTAGGAATCAAAAGCATATGTCTTTTTTTATCACTATTTCGGCTCAAAATATTTTGTAAAATTTTGCTGGTTTCTTGAATTGAAAATTTGCTGGTTTTTTTAGAGTGGAAAACTTGTTTTCACAATTTGAAAAATGAATTATGTTTCGCAAAAAGCGTACTTTCTTTCCGTGTACATTGGCATCAATGAAAGGGAGCTCATTGTGGGATGACATGACCAAACCATGGTTAAAATCAAGGTAAAATTTAGGTTTAAAATCTAGGAAGTAGCAAATGAACAATCGACTACATTTACATGATTTGGGTAATGATAAAAAAAACTGCTGCGTTTATTCCCCGACCCTACTTCCGTATTTCGAGTTTGCACAAAATGATCCTCGAAGCTAAAAACTTAAAGTATAATACTTGAAGTATCATTTGTGTTTTTGCAGCATAAGCATTATCAAAAAGTCATAATTATGTCATACTAGCCAAATACTCCCGTACCAAAACGGAGGTACCTTATATTTTCAATTCAAAACATGTTCAGGTTAAAAACACAGAGTTAAATAGAAAAGAATAAAATTTCAGTGTTACAAATTGAACGGTTTACATAAGGGTAGCCCTGTCACAGCACAGGCAAAGTTAAGCAAATCAATAACTCCATGACGGTTTGATTTGAACACGGAACGTTTGGTTTGTTTGCAATTTTACGCTTGAGATACAACGGCTAAGTTTGTTACACCAAAGCAAAAAATATTTATTAAATAAGATTACAATAGCCAACGTGAATAGAGTGGCATACTTAAAGCCAAGTTTTCTAACGTTTATTCATTCACATAAAACATAGCACAATAAGCTGATTAATTTTATATGCTGGCTGGTAGTGGTTATTCCATTTTTATTTAAAAAAAAACAATTAGTGCAGGTTAACAGAATAAAAAATTGTTCATATTACCTTATGCTACTCTGTTACGTGCGTTTCCATTGGTTCATTAATTTTGGAGTTAGAGGTGGAGCTACGCTCTAGCAGAAATGATGGGAAATGAAAGATCCATTTTGCAGCAGATAAATTGAGGATATGATTGTTGTCACGTTCGACGTTGCAGCTCATGCATATTAACGAAATTCTTTTTTATCATCACGGTTTTAAATTATAGACTTGCAAAACACAGCATAAGCAATCTTACTTAGCTAGAAATGTATGGAATGAGCAAACTATAACTTCACAATTAGAAAAACGATAGATTAGTATTAAAATGGAAGAAGCTCCTTAAGCGTACTTTGGATTTAGTATATGCTTCTTGGTTTCTTCTTTTTTTTATAATGCCAAGAGAATTTGAAACCAGGTAGAATCTATATTATATAAGATGCTTGAACAATAGATTCTTGGATTATAGAACATTTATTAATTTTAACACACTGCACTACTATCGAACATCCAAAGCTGAAATGGATCGCTATCCACGTACGTTGTTTGCAATATTTCGGGTCTGTTGTCACCGTCAGGGTTTACAGCGACATAGAGTTGGCTAAGAAAACTTCGAATCCGTACAAAACCACCCAAATCTTCATCTAAGAACCAAAGTTGATTCGGTGTTCCAACTGATTTCCACTGTATAATTGCGTAGTCAGGAAGCATGCCTGCTTTTTCGACGTCAAAGACTTTGGCGGTTGATTTAACCTGGAGTGTGCCGTTTTGAATTGCGTAGTTCTACAAAATAGAACATTGATGTGATTGCCCTGCAACGTAAATTGTTCTAATGCTGTAGGCCATTTTAACTTTTTAGGCTAACTTTTGCGTTTGGAGTTATAATTTCAAATTTAAAAGTTTTTGAACTTACCACATTTACTTCTTTTCCAATTTGTTGTGTTGTACTAGTTGGGTCACAAATAGCCATCGTGAGACTTTTTGTAGAAGAGGCAGATTTATCTAGGCAAAAGCAACCGTCCCACAATTTGCCCATATTTTTCAGGTAATAATACTCGTATTGAACTGCTGATGTATTGAAAATCAAATATGAAGACGTGAGAAAAAGAAATACAAAAAGATGTTTTGCAAAAATCGTAACCAAAGACATTTTTTTGTGATGAAATATGAAATGCGATTGTATGTTTGACTCAACGAAGGCAGACTGATAGTTGATCTTGCTAATCAATTTTATAGAAAATTTTCATGCGTCATTTAAATTTATTCCAAATGTGGACAACAATCGTACCATAGCTATTTTTAAAGGGTTTTATCCAACAATTTTATATAACTTTTATATTTTGTACATTTTAATTTACAAATTTTCTATTGTATTTCGAAATGTCAACGTGACCATTTTTGTAAAGGCAGGATTTGTCTATAAGTGGTGATTTCGCCATTTGTATAGCAGTTGTGTTAAGAACCTATAATTATACATATATAAACTTTGATAGTAATTTTGTTAGAAAGCATTAGGCCAGACAAACCCCATTTCTGAAAAAAATATACTATTAACTTTGAACGTTCAGATATTGTACAAAACTGGATGAAAAGCCATAAAGTCTATAAGTACTAAGTTTTGCGCAACGCAATCCGCCATAGTAATTTTCGTGCTCTATAACTGTACTATTTGATTAGCCAAAGCGGTACATGTGCGTGCGTAGCAATTGCACTTAATAATTACAGTCGCCCTGCTTAACGCAATTGTGCTCTGGATTACTTCTTACATGGGAAGTATTTAAACTGTAGTATTTAAAATGTGTTGGGATATGTCACCCCGACACATGAAAAGGTAACGACCCAAGACAAGCACAATTTTTAAACTAATTTTTTTTTTTTTTTTTTAGAATTTTTTGAAAAATTTGAATTACAATTATTGGAAATATATATTTTTTGAAACAATGGAAATAATGGTTTAATTTCCATAAGGTTTTCCGAAATATGGATTAGAAATATTTTCAAGTATAGAAACCTTTCAATCAGATTTGCGTATTGAAATTCTTGTGGATCTCTACATCAAAATTGCACTATTATTAAATTTTTGAGATTCGAAATCTCGATTCCCACATTCAAATTCCGATTTCATTATGCTTTTCAATAAGTACATTAAAATTTTGGTATACACATCCAAATTTCTATTTAACTTTACTCTTCGCAATGTTCAAAACATTTTAATATAGTACATTGAAATTTAAAAAAAAAAACATCCCCATTATCAAGAAATTTTATTTTTCGATGTATATGTCGAAATTTCGTTGTACAAATTAACTACTCAAATTGAATTTGCATTTCCATTTACATATTAAAAACTTCAAAACTAAAAACTTCTTAAATTTACAAATCAGTTCGTGAATTTTGCAAGAAATTTCTATCAAAATTATTAGTTTTGGGTTGTTACCTTTTGATGTATTGCGGTGACATATCCCAACACGTGCTACAATTAAAAGACTTCCCATGTTAAACCAAACTCACATTGATGGGCTTTACTTTCATGAGCAAATGCTTTTTGATTGAAAAATAAAACGCAGGAGAGCAGGGGAAATTCTTTTGCTGTTAAAAAGTTAATGTAACTTGAAACTAGTCCTGAAAAAGTCAAATTCCTTGAATCTAAAAGCCACTGACAAATTTTGTTTTAACAAAATTGATAACTTTTTATTTGAATTTTGTACAACCTATCTTGTTGCTGTTCAATTATTCCACAGTGTTGAACGGGCCTAGTTAGTATGTATAGAGCATCAACTACAATCATCGTCTGTGAATTTCCAAAGTTGATAGTAGTCTTTTGTATCACAGGGTGCAATCGAAATAAATGGCAAGGAAGCAGAAAGTACGTTTGCGGTGACGCAGAAATCTCCTGTTTTACTAACAATTTGTACGATATCAGCCTGAAGTTGACGAAGACGCCATAGTTCGCCATCCACACCTTCAAAGCTCCATTGTCCCACTTCAACACCGTAAGAGCTGCTCGTTTCACTGATAGCCAAAATCTTGTTTGTCGAGTCAAATTCTAGTGCATGGTATTCAGTAATGTAGTTCTAAAAATGATTTAAAGTGTTGTCAATACAACGCCACATAGCTGATTTATAATCTTACAATTTAAAAAAAAAAACGTAGCGTCGTGTAAATAATACGACCAAGAACTAAAGCCCTGCCTAGGAAATAAGAATTTTTATTTGAATGAATGGAATCTACAACATCAAGACGGAGTTGTTTGGCTGGTTTTAATTATGTTAATTCCACGTGCTGAAAATTTCACTTTTCAAATTTCACAATTTCACTATATTTTATTATAAAAATGAAACTTAAAAGTAAGGGGTAGCCGACCTATAGTGCTGAAGGTTAGTGCAGATGAGTTTTTGTGGGACTTTTATTTATACAAGAAAAAGTGCGAGGATCCTTCTTACTCGGCTTCTAAAGGCAAACTTAGCAAAATCGTAGAGGACAAAAGCGTGGATTCTTCTCTCCACGCATCACATCTCACTTACAAAAAAAACTCCATGTAAAATTTTGAAATTTTTGGAGTGGTACGGGCTATTTTATTTCCATTTTTATACAAATGAAATTTTCAGCTTACTTTGTATTCTTCACGTCCAATCCGTTGTGATTTACTTGTCCAGTCGCATTCCGCCAATTCAAGGCTGGTTTCTGAGTTTGGTACTTGGTCAAGGCAGTGGCAACCTTCCGTCACACCCAAGTTTTGAAGTAGAGAATAACTAAAGGCATACTCATCAGCTATTGAAATTTTACACGAGAGTAGCGCGAGAAAATATAATAAAAGTACTAGTAAGAACATGTTCAGAAATTATTAGTTTTATTTAAACAATCACTATGTAAATATTAGTCACTTTCTAAAGTATTTTGTGAAATTTTCCTTGTTTTCCTCAATATTGGTTTGAATTGTAGCGTTGAAAATTTGTACTCACAACTTGAAAGATGACTAATAACTAATTGCAAGAATCCTTTCCCTTCTAAAATGTTTTGTGATGAATGTAGGGGTGTTCAATGTGGGATGACTAGATAAAGTTAGGATTAAAATCAAGGTTACTTTGAGGTTTAAGTTTTTGGAAATTTAGGAAGTAGAAAATGAACGAACAATGGGCCACATTTACAGGTGTTTTCGTAATAATAAGAAGAATGACACAATATTTTTGTTACAAAATTTGCAAGCGTTGTGATATTATGCTTCAAAGGTCCAATTTTTAGCCCGAGCCAGGGCTAATGTGCCCGTCATGTGTGTCCGTCTGTTCGTCCGTCCGAGACACACTAGCGGACGAACCACATGTCACAGCGCCCCCAAATTTGGCACACGTGACTTTTGGGACATTGTGAAGGCTAAATTCAAAGATGGGGTTGGTTTGGTCAACCCCTTGTGAATCAAAGGTCAAGGTCAAATATTTTTTGACTTGGATGGTGAAAATTTGGATTCATGACTTGACTTTTTTCAAAACTGTTAATGCTTTTAATAATTGTTCAAAGCTGTTCATTTTGTTATGAAACTACTTTGAACAGTTGACCAAAAACTGTTAATTTGCACATTAAAATTTGGTTTTGGTTTTTTATTTACAAAACATAGTCCAACCCTCGAAGGCCGAGTGGTTAGAGCCTTGAGCTTTAGCTATGAACGGACATAGACGGGTTCGAGTCCCGGTATCGCCAATATGAAAGTGGTTTTTTCCGAAAGGTTTTCGGACTTTATTGCCCCAATGGGGTATTGGAGATGAGGTGGGGCAGTTGGGGTGCGTGTGTGACGTAGGGTTGCAGTTGCGGAGGGTGGACTGGGGTCTGTATGCGTAAGGCGGTTGTTCTTATCTCTTGCCAAAGGCGTAGTAGTGGTAGTCTTTGAATCTAAAAGCCACTCACAACTTTTGTTTTAATAAATTGAATAATTTTATATTTGAATTTTGCGCAACACATCTTGTTGTAGTCCACAGTTTCAACAGGCCTAGTTAGTATAAAACATCAACTACAATCATCTTCTGTGAATTTCCAAAGTTGATAGTAGTCTTTAGTATCGCAGGGTGCAATCATAATATAAGGCAAGCAAGCAGAAAGTACGTTTGCGGTGACGCATAAATTTCCTGCTTTACTAACAATTTGTACGATATCAGCCTGAAGTTGACGAAGACGCCATAGTTCGCCATCCACGCCTTCAAAGTTCCATTGTCCCACTTCAACACCGTATGAGCTGCTCGTTTCACTGATAGCCAAAAACTTGTTGGTTGAGTCAAATTCTAGAACATGGTATCCAGTAATGTAGTTCTAAAATGGTTTAAAGTGTTGTCAATACTACGTCATAGCTAATTTATAATCCTACAACTTTTTACAAAAAATCTAGCGTCGTGTATATAATGTGACAAGCAACTATCTCTGAAACCTTAATTGTGAGACATTTGGTAGAACCTGACAATGATCCAAGTGGATAAGTTTGGAGAATGAACAATTGTAGTTGTGTCAGATGATGACGCCGATGGTAGACTTGGTCTTTGATTCAGTTTAACTATAATTAACTTGACGTTATCCTAGAAATTAAATATTGCTTTTATCCAGCCTTCGGTATATATATA